>JASDQU010242225.1:163554-184009 GCA_032191745.1 Picea mariana
GTACATACTTCTGGGGTGTAAATACTTCATGGGGTATAAACACGGCTGAAAGAAAGGACCTCTGAATCAGGAAGATAATCAAGCTCCACAACCAATAGAAGGAAGCACCATGGAGGTTGAAGCATCAAGGGAAACTTCTTGAAAGAAGCAAGGGAAGCAATTAGAGGAGTTTAAAGAAGAGTTTAAAAAAGTGTTACAAGAGGACTTCCACCCATGAGACATGTGGAACATGAGATTCATCTACAAACAAATGCTCCATTACCAAACATTGGGTTGTATAGGTAATCCATCCTAAAATCAAAGGAAGTGAAGAATTAAATAAATGAGTTACTAAAAGAAGTTATAAGTCCAATCATCTCACCACGTGGATCACCAATTGTGTTAGTGCCTTAGAAAGATGGGACATGGAGGATTTGTTTTAACTATATGCTCCATTACCCAACATTGGGTTGTATAGGTAATCCATCATAAAATCATAGGAAGTGAAGAATTAAATAAATGAGTTACTAAAAGAAGTTATAAGTCCAATCATCTCACCACATGGATCACCAATTGTGTTAGTGCCTCAGAAAGATGTGACATGGAGGATCTGTGTTAACTATAGATCTCTCAATAGCATTACCATCAAGAACCGATATTCTCTTCCAAGGATGGATTACCTATTTTATCAGCTTCAACATGATATATTATTGACCAAACTGGATTTAAAATGAGGTTATCACCAAATTTGAATGAAGGAGGAAGATATGTCCAAGACCACATTCAAACCCAACAACGATTATACCACTGGATTGTGCTACCATTTGGCTCACGCAACACACTTGCTACATTTAGAAGGGCAATCAATGACATGCTTCATCCATACTGTTAGTCTCTAATTTTGTCTTGATTTAGTGAGAAACCCTAATCCTAAACCCTTCCTACCTGCACTTCATTATCTGCTTTCATTTTATTTTAATCATTGTTTTCAGCTTGTTATGGTTCACATTTTAGTTCTTTGGATAATTTCTTTAAGTTTGGAGTTTTAAGACATGGTTTTGAATGATGTGTCACTTCATATGCTTGTTTGAATTTTACAAATTCAAATTATGCTAAGTCATTAATAGCGCTATGGGAATAGCCTTATTCCCGTAGCGCAAAGATAATCATGCCTTGATATGCGCCCGTCACCCAGATTTGTTATGATGACACAGATCGTGGTTTGAGAGTTCGCATGTGTCCCATAATAGCTTTGGAATCATTTAGTGATTCAAACCGTTTCATGATCAGATTTATCTGTACCCGCAAAGGACTCATTTCAAATCATCCAATTCTCAACGATCATTATATTGAACCTGTCATTCTATGTCTGATTTTGCTGAATTTTAGGCGCAGGTATTTGCTCAGAAGAACAGTTATATACTAATAGATTGCAGGTGGAAAATTCGGAACTTGAATCGTGCTAGTTATAGCATTGTGTTTTGATGGTGCCTAAGAGGAGTGGACAGATAGTTAGATTAGAACCCGAGGGTGTTGAACTCCTCGAAGCTTATCCTCAGATGGCTCAAAGGTTCAGATATGTCGGGTGGTTTGAATTCCTTACCACTTTTCAAGGTTACGATGAGCAGGTCTCCATGGAGTTTGCACTTAACTTTTATGGTCACGAGGTGGAGATCGGGAAGATGTTGATGCTGGTGACAAAACAGACAATTTCTAAAGCTTGCAGATTGGTGGTTGGAGGAGAAAGATGGTGGAAGAAAGAGCATGTGGTTACAGAGTTTCTCAATCAATTCCTGCTTCCAGATAAGAAAAATCTGAATTGGAGAAGGGGAGTTCTTCGCAGCTGGATTAGACCTGAATGGCACACTGCTTTGATCGTTATCCACAGGTATATCACCTGTGAAGGTAGATTTTCACTAGTCTATATCTACCACATTAGGATATTAATGCATATAAATGGTGATTATCCCTTAAATCTGCCTTACTTTCTACTCAAAAGCTTGACAAATATGTCAAAGAGAGTGCAGTCACTCTCCACCAATGCAAAGAGCAGTCTATTTCATCAAGTCTTAATTAAGACTTTAGTTATGTCTGCTTTGAGAGAATTACAGAGGCCCTAGAGCTAGCTCATGCAATCTTTAAACCCTAACACACAGTCCAACAAACAGATGAAATGGCTAAGATGCTGAAAAATCTGACATCTGAAATGGTAAGGTTGAAGATGGAACAAAAAAAACCCAGTAGACCTGCACAGGAGAGTGGTTACAAAAATACAAATCAGTTCAGGAGGCCAAACAATGTACCTCAAATCTTACCAAGAGAAAGAAAAAACCAAGATGACCAAAAGGTTTTGCCTCCTTTTCAGAATAATGTAGTAGATGAGGAGGAGGATGAAGATGATACAGAAGAAGACCCTGCAGTTCATTTTAATGATTCTGAATCATCTCCTCTACATGTGACACAGCAGGATTATGAAGATGCTTTGATTGCAAACCAGTTTGAGGAAGGGGATGAAGATGAGATCGTCCAATGAGAACCTAAAAGGAAAATAAATTTCTCAGTATTCTATAAGACCTATAACAAGAGCAACCACCAGATCATCAAAGCTAAAGCAGTGTTTTCTGATGACAAAGGCTATTATTTTGCAGAACCAGAAAAGCTACAGGAAATACTTTGTTTTTTACCTGTTATAGTCTTTATCTTCAAGAGAGGTTACAGAACAGTTGGAGAGGAATTTGTTGAAACCAAAAGAGGTTTTTGTTGGGAACATGCCCCTTCACAAAAACCTCTCTTGGTTTTTACACAGTAATCACATTTGAAGAGATTCGAATTGATTTTTGAGGGATAATTTTCTGATAAAGCTGCAGGAAATACTCTGTTATTTTTACCTGTTTTAGTCTTTTTCTTCAAGAGAGCTTGCAGAACAGTTGGAGATGAATTTGATGAAAAAAAAAAGAGGTTTTTGTTGGGAACATTCCCCTTCACAAAAACCTCTCTCAGTTTTTACACAACTATCACCATTTAAGAGATACGAAAAGATTGTTGGACCCTATTTTTCAAGAATTTACCAGATTTGTTTTCCTGAAAAATCTCATGGACAGCAGTTGACAAGCCACCTCATCAATTCGAATTGGAGATCAGATTGGATCTTCTCCTTGATTATTTGAAACAAGAAACTAAATATAGATGAGGAGGTTTTCAGATCCATTTCTTTTGGATCTTGATAATTATGTATTGTTTCTATATAAACTCTGTAGAATGAGAAGTTAGGGGTGGAAAAATTGGAGATCCAAAGGGCTTATTTTGAAACTTCTTGAAAGGAATTATTATTCTATCTGACACTTAATAGCAAAGGCATATGGATGGTTAGACACTCTTTTCTACTCTGTTTTGTTTCTTCATGCTTGATCTCATTATTCAAACTGCAATGCATTTGTTTTCTTGATTATTGATTAATACAGTAAAGAATTTGTTGTGGTGATTATTTTCAAGTTTTGATTTCAGGTTGATGGTCTTATTTCTTAATGATATTTTGAGATAAGAATTTGTGTGAAGTTGACAAATTGAAAACTTCATTTTATGTTTTCCTTATTTGTTTAATCCATCTATGTGACTACCTTTTAACCAGTCAATGGGATATTTTATGTTCTTATTCTGATTTTCTCATTTATTTTATTACCTTGAACCAGTTTTCAACCACCTTATTCAAAAACCAAACCACAAAAACCCTCAAAACACTTTTGCAATAACTCGATGATGCCCTAGCTTTCCCTCTCACAGTCAAGTGCAACTTTAGGGACTAACATATTTTGGCGCCATTGTCGAGGACGGAGACATGAAGTATTTATCCCTGGGAGAACGACAACGATCAGATCCGCTTCTTAATGGTGAACAGGAAGGGGACATATACATGACTATAGATCTTTCACCATGGTGACTCCACTATCTAAAGATTAATAGGTGACTCCACTGGATCCAAGCATGGAAGCCATTCTGGCTCAAAGGTTTTCTTTTTATGATTTTTCATATGTCATTGGTTTTCCAAACCCAATTCCTAGCAGAGATGAACGGGAAGGTACCCTTCCTACATTTAAAGGCGGATATTGGGAGGTTATGGCTGAGCATCTACTAGATTTTCATGATTTTATTCATGAACGTCAGATTGTGCATGAGGATGTCAAGATCAATCTTTTCAGATACTCATTGAAGGGAGCAGCCCTTGACTAGTGTAGATCTCTTCCAGCTTCAAGTATTAACTCATTGGCAAGTTTTCAAGTATTTTGTAAAGAAGATTTTTCAGCTAAAAGTATTTTTGAAAATTGTTGTGATGAATTTGATAAGCATATTCAGAAGAAAGAAAATGTTTCTTTTGATTGCAATAATGAAAATCATGTTGTTGAGGAAGATTTTCCAAAT
Organism: Picea mariana; assembly: GCA_032191745.1. Classification (NCBI taxonomy): domain Eukaryota; kingdom Viridiplantae; phylum Streptophyta; class Pinopsida; order Pinales; family Pinaceae; genus Picea; species Picea mariana. The sequence goes on from JASDQU010242225.1 coordinate 167,950, forward strand.
CTAATTGATAATAGGAAAGATGACTGCATAGTTGTGAATGCATTAGATTTTGTTTCTGATGCACCTGTTGTCTTAGATCTGAATGAAAAAATAGTTGAAGAAGAGGTCTTTCCTCAACTCCTTCAAGTGGATTCCTATGATACGTTGTTACATGTGATTAAGGAGGAAAATCAAGAGGCTTCTCATCAAGAACAGATATATGAGGCAGCATATGGCAATGTTAGATTTGATCAACAGGTTTATGAGAACATTATGTCTATTTTTCATGTACAGTCAGAACCAGTATATGGAAGTATCGAGCAGCAAACAGAGGTAACCATTTTCAGTTGTCAATCTACTTCTTTCTATAATCTGGTAGTCATTTACATGGATTTATGTTTCTCAGAAGATTTCAGCCTTGCTATTTTTGGAATTAAATCATATGAGGGTTGTAGGTATGTATTACAAATTAAAATTATGTTACACATAAAGAATTCTTCTTTGATTTCTATCTGTGTTGAAAGAGATTTGGTAAATGGTTTGATGTTATCATGGCTTCATTGGAAGCATGATGTCACATGATGAGCCAGTTTTTATTGGTTAAAAGTAGGAATAGATAGAAGAATAAGCTCGCCATCAAGTATGAGATTATTTTCAGCTTGTTGGTTTGCAGCAGAAAATTTGGTTTCAGTTTTGAAATAAGGACTCCATGCCCAATGCATATAATGCACTATTGACAAGGGTAGTTTTGGCTTCAAATGAGGAGCAAAGTTGCAGAAGTTTGGGCCAGATTTGAATGATATTGACTGACTCCATAACCCAATGGACTAGGCACAACACAGAAGAATGTGAATGTTTGCAGAGACAAAAGTTTGCAGGTTGCGTTGCATGGATGCATAGAGTAAAAGGCACAGTGGTCTGCTTGTTCTCAGGATTTGAATGATATTGACTGACTCCATAACCCAATGGACTAGGCACAATACAGAAGAATGTGAATGTTTGCAGAGACAAAAGTTTGCAGGTTGCGTTGCATGGATGCATAGAGTAAAAGGCACAGGGAGAGCATCATCCCCCAGAAGGAGCTAGTGCTAGTCTCTAATTTTGTCTTGATTTAGTGAGAAACCCTAATCCTAAACCCTTCCTACCTGCACTTCATTATCTGCTGTCATTTGATTTTAATCATTGTTTTCAGCTTGTTATCGTTCACATTTTATTTCTTTGGATAATTTCTTTAAGTTTGGAGTTTTAAGACATGGTTTTGAATGATGTGTCACTTCATATGCCTGTTTGAATTTTACAAATTCAAATTATGCTAAGTCATTAATGGCACTACAGGAATAGCCTTATTCCTGTAGCGCAAAGATAATCATGCCTTGATATGCGCCCGTCACCCAAATTTCATTATGATGACACAGATCGTGGTTTGAGAGTTCGCATGTGTCCCACAATAGCTTTGGAATCATTTAGTGATTCAAACCGTTTCATGATCAGATTGATCTGTACCCACAAAGGACTCATTTCAAATCGTCCAATTCTCAACGATCATTATATTGAACCTGTCATTCTATGTCTGATTGTGCTGAATTTTAGGTGCAAGTATTTTCTCAGAAGAACAGTTATATACTAACAGATTGCAGGTGGCAAATTCGGAATTCGAATCATGCTAGTTATAGCATTGTGTTTTGATGGTGCCTAAGAGGAGCAGACAGATAGTCATATTAGAAACTGAGGGTGTTGAACTCCTCGAAGCTTATCCTCAGATGGCTCAAAGGTTCAGAGATGCCGGGTGGTTTGAATTCCTTACCACTTTTCAAGCTTACGATGAGCAGGTCTCCATGGAGTTTTCACTAAACTTTGATGGTCACGAGGTGGAGATCAGGAAGATGTTGATGCTGGTGACATAATAGACAATTGCTAAAGCTTGCGGATTGGTGGTTGGAGGATAAAGATGGTGGAAGAAAGAGCATGTGGTTACAGAGTTTGTCAATCAATTCCTGCTTCCAGATAAGCAAAATATGAATTGGAGAAGGGGAGTTCCTTGCATCTGGATTAGACCTGAATGGCACACTACTTTGATCATTATCCATAGGTATATCACCTGCGAAAGGTAGATTTTCACTAGTCTATATCTACCACATTAGGATATTAATGCATCTAAATGGCGATTATCCCTTAAATATGCCTTACTTTCTACTCAAAATATTGACAAAGATGTCAAAGAGAGTGCAGTCACTCTCCACCAATGCAAAGAGCAATATGTTTCATCAAGTCTTAATTAAGACTTTAGTTATGTCTTCTTTGAGAGAATTACAAAAGCCCTGGAGATGGCTCATGCAATCTTTAAACCCTAACACACAGTCCAACAAACAGATGAAATGGATAAGATGTTGAAAACTCTGACATCTGAAATGGCAAGGTTGAAGATGGAACAAAAACAACCCAGTAGACCTGCACAGGAGAGTGGTTATAGAAATCCAAATCAGTTCAGGAGGCCAAACAATGTACCTCAAATCTTACCAAGAGAAAGAAAAAACCAAGATGACCAAAAGGTTTTGCCTCCTTTTTAGAATAATGTAGTAGATGAGGAGGATGATGAAGATGATACAGAAGAAGACCCTGCAATTCATTTGAATGATTCTAAATCATCTCCTCTACATGTGACACAGCAAGATTATGAAGATGCTTTGATTGCAAACCAGTTTGAGGAAGGGGATGAATATGAGATCATCCAACAAGAACCTAAAAGGAAAATAAATTGCTCAGTATTCTATAAGACCTATAAAAAGAGAAACCACCAAATCATCAAATCTGAAGCAGTGTTTTCTGATGACAAAGGCTATTATTTTGTAGAACCAGAAAAGCTACAGGAAATACTCTGTTTTTTACATGTTATAGTCTTTATCTTCAAGAAAGGTTACAGAACATCTGGAGAGGAATTTGTTAAAACCAAAAGAGGTTTTTGTTGGGAACATTCCCCTTAACAAAAACCTCTCTCAGCTTTTACACAGTGATCACATTTTAAGAGATTCGAATTGATCTTTGAGAGCTAATTTTCTGATAAAGCTACAGGAAATACTCTGTTATTTTTACCTGTTTTAGTATTTTTCTTCAAGATAGGTTGCAAAACAGCTGGAGATGAATTTGATGAAACAAAAAGTGGTTTTTGTTGGGAACATGCCCCTTCACAAAAATCTCTCTCAGTTTTTACACATCTATCACCATTTAAGAGATACGAAGAGATTGTTGGACCATATTTTCAGGACTTTACCAGATTTGTTTTCCTGAAAAATCTCATGGACAGCAGTTGACAAGCCACATCACCAATTCGAATAGGAGATCAGATTGGATCTTCTCCCTGATTATTTGAAACAAGAAACTAAATACAGATGAGGAGGTTTTCATATCCATTTCTTTTGGATCTTGATAATTATGTATTGTTTCTATATAAACTCTGTAGAATGAGAAGTTAGGGGTGGAAAAATTGGAGATCCAAAGGACTTATTCTGAAACTCCTTGTAAGGAATTATTATTCTATTTGACACTTAATAGCAAAGGCATATGGATGGTTAGACACTCTTTTCTACTCTGTTTTATTTCTTCATGCTTGATCTCATTATTCAAACTGCAATGCATTTGTTTTCTTGATTATTGATTAATACAGTAAAGAATTTGTTGTGGTGATTATTTTCAAGCTTTGATTTTAGGTTGATGGTCTTATTTCTTAATGATATTTTGAGATAAGAATTTGTGTGAAGTTGACAAATTGAAAACTTCATTTTTTGTTTTCCTTATTTGTTTAATCCATCTATGTGACTACCTTTTAACCAGTCAATGGGATATTTTTTGTTCTTATTCTGATTTTCTCATTTATTTTATTACCTTGAGCCAGTTTTCAACCACCTTATTCAAAAACCAAACCATAAAAACCCTCAAAACACTTTTGCAATAACTCGATGATTCCCTAGCTTGCCCTCTTAGAGTCAAGTGCAACTTTAGGGACTAACACATACATTGATTATTTTGTAATGGTATATTTGGATGACATCCTTGTGCTTAGTGAATCTTGGGAATATATGTGTGTTTAGGGATAGGTAAAACCATACATGAAGTTTGTTTTATTTTTCCTATTGTTGATAGCAGAGAATAGGCATTGTGTTTGCACTCCCTCTATGTATTTACATTGAATGTACCTTTGAGTCCCATTGATCTACTTTGCGGTCATTAATTGGACATTAATAAAATTATCATATCTTCTCTAAACAATGAGGAAGCACCATGGAGGCAACTTGTTCAAAGAAGAAAAAAAAAAGCAATTAGATAAGTAAATAGAAGAATTTAAAGAAGTGTTCCATGTTCGAAGAGGACTTCCACCCAAGAGACATGTGAAACATGAATTCAACCCCATTTAGATGCTCCATTACCTAACACTAGGTTGTATAGGCAATCCATCATAGAATTAGATGAAGTGAAGAATCAAATAATTTAGTTACTAGGAGTTATAAGGCCAAGTACCCCACCATGTAGATCACCAGTTGTGCTAGTGCCCAACAAATATGGTACATGGAGGAGTGTGGTGACTATAGAGCTCTCAATAAGATTACCATCAAAACCACTATTCTCTTCCAAATATTGATGATCTATTTGATCAACTTCAACATGCTAGATTATTGACCAAACTAGATTTAAAATCAGGTTATCACCATATTCGAGCGAAAGAGGAAGATATGTTGAAGACCACAATCAAAACCAATCAACAATTGTACAAATGGATTGTGGTACCACTCGGTTTGTGCAACACAACCACCACATTTATGATGGTAATGACTGGCATTCTTCATCCATACATTATTTATTTTGTAATGATGTATTTGGATGACATCTTTGTGTTCAGTGATACTTGGAAACATCATTTGATACATTTGAAAAATAATTTTGAGACAATGCAAGCCACCCAAAGAACCCCCAATTGGAAGAAATGTGAATTTTCCAGAGAGTATTTGGTAAACTGGAATATGTAGTAGGAGGAAAGATCATGGCAATATTGAAGCCATTCTATATTGGCCAAGGCCTTCCAATGATCATGAAGTGAGAAGATTTGTGGATGAAACCCAGCAAAGGAGGAACTCATTGCCTATTTCTCAAATACAGTAGTATCCACTGCACACTTTGTCATATATATATTCACGTACAACAACGTAAATTGAATCTATTAGGCACCAAATATGCAAATATTTCTCATGTATAGACTCTAGAGCATGTACGGGTGAATATAGTAAACTGGCATCCACTGCAATATATATATGAACCAAAATACATACACATTGAAGCTCTAAAAGGCCTCAAGAGTCCATAATAATACTACAATATATAATCAAATCAAACAACATAATCATTTAAATCTAGATCCTCTACCAATTTTCATATCTTGTGGCAGTCAAAATGGTTGCAATTCCATTCAAGATAGAGGGAGAACGTCATTAAATAGATGAAATTAGGTTTTAGGGTAGTCCTGGGGATTTTTTCATTTTTGGGGGTGTGGGGCTGAACCAGTATAGAATCGGTCAAACCGGCCAATTTTGACTAGTTTTAACTTTTATTTGAACAGGGATTTGTTTTTACCTGTTCTTAACAGATTTAGGAAAATTGGTCAAACAATTTGAATGATTGTCCTGACCAATAATGCCTAAAATTTATTTGAACCAACTTTGTTTAGATTCTAGTTTGGTTGTTTTTTATAAACAGTGTTTCAAATAGAGGTGTATGCATCACACTACTCCATGGAAGCCAATCTTGCTCAAGGAGATAGACCAGATTTATATCATTTGGAAATGTTTGTCAATTCAGTTTTGAATTATTGTACATATGAAAAAGAATTGTTTACATTGGCACGAGTTGTTAAGAAATGGAAGAATTACTTAATGGAAAAAGAAACAATTCTATATTCTGGTCATCAACCATCATAATATTTGCAAGCACAAAACCAAATTGCAGCAAGCTAGGAATTATAAATGTATGGGATTCCTTTAAAAAATCCATTTTGTAATAAAATTCAAGGGAGTGAGAAACAAAGTGGAAGACATGTTTATGCCACCAAATCATCAAATTTTAACATTGGGAATCCAAATCCAACCGAATCAAAATAAAAAAGAAAAATAATTCAAAACTTAATAGAATTCCACAAGACTCTAGGAGATGTCTAGCATAGTCATATAAAAAACTTTAAACCCTTATTTGGAAACTGGTCTTGATAATTAGAACACCTTTCACTACTTTGGAGGAAATTTGAGTGAAAAAATCAAATAATTAAATTGTTGAAAAAGAAAAAATTAATTACCCAAGGAAAAAAACACTCGATGAAAGGAATTCCATAATGGTAAAGTCCTAAGAATCTAAATTAAAATATTTGACCCATGCTAAGAAGTTACATTTACAAAAATATCCCACGCACAGGAGCAAACATTCCATGGAGAGAGAAAGAAAAATAAATAACAGCATGCATCAAAATCTTAAACTACATTCTAATAAAAAAGCTAATAACAAAGTACTAAAATGATAAATGTCACAATGTTTATTTTCAAACATTTTGATTTCAACAATACCGAGTGTAAATTTCATCAAATATCATTATACGTCTCAAATATTATCGTGAATATATAACATCTCAATGATTCACACAAAACAAAATTTGGTTTTCAAAAATATTAAATGTTTTAATCAGATGATTGAAAGTAAAGGGAGTGATTAGGCTATCTCTGGCTTGAAGGATTGTGATCTAAGTTGCTCAACCTTCGGAGCTACCTTCTCCTTGTTCTCTACCACTCTGCTACTTGTCATTACTCACATAGGTTGTCCATTTAGCCTATACAAGTTTCTCTTTATAACTCCAAGAACCATTGTTGTGTCTGAGATAGATCTTCTGGGCTTGATCAGCACCTGTCCAACTTGGAACATTATTTCAAATCCCTTCTTCTCAATTGTTGAGACTGAGAGCACACTTCTCCTGAGTTCTGGAACCCATAGCACATTTATCACTCTTAACACACCTCCTGACTCCATTTGGAATGGCATTCTCTCAGTTCCCTTTACTACATTATTAGTGCCAACACCAAGTTCCAAATGCACGTATGAGTCTGGATCTGAGAAGATAACGAACAACCCCCATGCTCCTATCATGTGACATGTGGCTTCGTTATCTAGAATCCACGGACCAGTTGATATGGAGCCTAAGGAAAGATGGGAAACAAGTAAGAATTCTGACTCAAACTTTCTAGAAAACTTCTCTACCTGAGCCTTTGCTAATGCAACTACTTCTATTTGCATCCTCTTTCCCCCATTCTTCCTATCTGAACATTGTGAAGCATAGTGTCCATTCTTATGACAATTAAAAAATGTTACTTTACTTAGGTCCTTCCCTATGTCATCTTGTGAAGATGAATCTCCATATGTGTTCTTCATGACCTTCCCCTTTCTCTTCTTTTCATGACTGGAAAATGCAAGGTTCTCATCACCATCCTCTTGCGGGCCTCCCAAAGCCTCTCAATGAGTCTCCTATGTGATGCAATCATCCCACAATAGGTCAAATTCCAAAAGCTTCTCTCGAGCACATATGCCTTCAATGAATGAAGTGTAAGCTTGGTGAAACCATTCAAGGCTACCCTCACTAACTGCACATTTGTCACTATCTGACTAACTGCCCCCTGTTGATCATGAACATGAGTGATCCTGGTGAGATAATTGGTCAATGAATTAGTCTTGGACATCTTGGTGTTCCTGAGTCAATCCTTCAATACCATCTTCTAGTTCTCATTATTACTTTGAAATAGATTTGTTAGAGTCTAGAACATCGCATTGGCTGACTTTTTCTCAGATAGGTGGGGTACAATATGATCCCTCACCGAATCTAAGATCATCCACATTGCCTTGGCCTCCCTTTCCTTATGCTTGGCCATCTCTGCAGGATATGTTGACGTGATCACTACGGTATTTGCATGACTCCACAGTCCATTCTCCTTCAGAAGAAACATGATCCTCTCTTTTCATGGAGGAAAGTTAGAGGCACCCTCCAACCGGTCCTCGTACATCAAACCAGTTGTTTCCATCTCCAAGATATGAATTTTTTCAAGAACAAAATCTACCGAAAATATGTGCCTAGTCCTTTAGGCACAAAAAATGAAGATGATCTTTGGTTTTCTGGACCCGCTGCTCACTGCTCGGACCCCTGCAGGAAGTTTCCTACAACCCGAACTCATATTTGAAGCTGCCCGCAATAACACATCCAACCAATTATCAAAACCATCAAAAACCATATAGCAATAACACATTCAATAACCATCAAAACCATATAGCAATAACACATTCAACCAATTATCTTATGTCACCATGACGAATAAAACCATGAATTGAATCATCAACAATAGAAGACTATGTTGTCATCATTATAACAGCAAACCAAAATATGAGTACAACACATCCATCATAGCGCCACTAGTCTAGAAGGGGGTCCCACCTACTAGTTAATTATTATTATTATAAATAAATAATAGAGCTTAGAAATCATTTGCGAGCAATATTCATCGTTGTGATTTTAAGCGTCAACACATGTGAATATTCTTAATGCACAACCTCTACCTGTGATCTACAACATATGCCAATTGTACGTTGTATGGTTGCAATACGGCTATACTTTCCTTTTTTTCTGAATTTTAACTTACCCTGCAGCGTGCAGAAATAACTTTTTTGAACTAAAAAATCACATCATTGTTCCTAATTCCTCCTTCAAATATATCAGCTTTGATACCATGTTAAATTCTCCTAAACCAACACCCAACAATTAACTCTGAATAAAATAATTTATTGAATAAAAGCACAACTGAGTTATTAACAAAACATTATATCATAAGCAAAAAACTAGAAACCAAACACATTGCACATGAAATTTTTTGGGTAAAAATCTTGTAGATAAAACCAAAATTGTGAGGTGTTTATTATTAATAATATGAGCTCCCGTCCTAGGATAATGGCCCACTTGAGGAATAATAAAAAGAAACAATTATCCAGTCCTTACAAACCTCAATATCATTCCTTTGATCTTGTTATTTGGTTTCTATCTCCCGTGTTTCCCCTTTGTTCCTTTCCTCGAACCCTGCTCTACACACTTGGATAAAATTCCTTCTTCACCCAATCAATGAGATCCCATTCTCTCATTCTATGTGTGTCTATTTCTCTCACATAGGCTTCCTTTTATAACCTTCAATTTACCCTAAATCTAAAACCCTAGATATTTAAAGTAAGTGTTGAGATTAAATTTCACCTTCACTTTAGATCTAATGGCTAGTATTTAATTTAATTCACTAATGCCAAATGCTTAGGAATTTAATTAAATTAAACTCACATTAATTACATAAGTACATTCACTTTAATAATTACTTTATCAAAATGAATCTCTTAAGTCCTGAGAGGTATTAAGGATGACTCCCACGTGTTAGACACAAACCAATGTGGAAGTACCTGTCCAATGCTACATACATCAACTGGGTTAGACTAAACACACTTAGAGAAATCTTAATATATAAATAACAGTATTTTAGAAAAATATATATTGATGCAAAGTTCAATGTATATATTTATTAAATAGAATACAATGTTCCTATAATGATGAATAAATTTGGCAACAAAGAAGAAAAATGATCCTAAATACTTACAATACTTTTCCCAACTATTAAAATTGCGTGAGAAGCTATAGTTTACAAGGAATTCCCCTTTGAAGAATGGATTTTCAAATCATTATTGTCAAATCTCTACATATCACCATAAACAAGCATAACAACATGCATCAAAATCTTAAACTGCATTCTAATAAAAAAGCTAATAACAAAGTACTAAAATGATATATGTCACAATGTTTATTTTCAAACATTTTGATTTCAAAAATACCAAGTGTAAATTTCTTCAAATATCATTATACGTCTCAAATATTATCGTGAATATATAACATCTCAATAATTCACACAAAACAAAATTTGGTTTTCAAAAATATTAAATGCTTTAATCAATTGATTGAAAGTAAAGGGAGTGATTAGGCTATCTCTGGCTTGAAGGATTGTGATCTTTTAAGATTGTTGCAAAGTTGGTGCTCGATTGTTTTGCATTGAATTGGCCTAGTTGGCCTTTTGGGCCATAACCTTTCAATTATAAAGATAGTGGGGCACCATGTACTCCTCATTGCCCAAAAAATCCAATGTTATGCTTGATGTTGCAATTGGTTCAATTGCCCAATATGTTGATGTTTTTGTAGTATCGGGAGGTATTTCCACATTATCCTAGGTGCGAGGCATGTGGGATTCATTCTTGACACTCACATTACGATTTTTCCTTGTAAAAATCCTTTGTGTGAGGTGTGAGGTCTTGTGGGCTTGTTGATGTGCTTTGTGGGTTTGTTATATGATTAAACAAACCTACTTTAATGTTGAGTTTGAGTGAAGGTATTCTAAGTGGTTTAGGGGCTTCTTCCATACCCTTTTGAGTCATATAAAGGGAGATCAAGTGTGAATATTGAAAGGAAAGAGTGAGTTTGATATTCATTCTTGGTGATAGGTCGTGTAAGACATCATCCAGCGATGGAGAACGTCGAGTAGGCCTCAATGTTTTAGTCTTGCATAGGAGGGTCATCTTGCCTCGGGCCCATTTTATTTAAGGTAGTTGATGGCCTAAGAGCCTCAGTCTATGGGGCTTAGGAGGCTCGGCCTACAAAGAAAAAGGACTCTTGTTCACAGGTTTTTGGGCAGCCTTTGAGGGTTGGAATAGGAACCCTAGCTGCAAGTTTTTGGAGATACTTTGAGGGTTGGAATAGTCACCCTAGCCATAGGTTTTTGGGGTAGTTTCTGAGGGCCGGAACAATCAACCCATCCATAGGTTTTGGAGCATCTTTTGAGGGATGTGATAGTCAGTAGAAGAGACAGTGAACACTAGCTGTAAGAGGAGAAAAGGAGGGTCGTAGCCCCGGTAACTCAGTCGCAAGGACAGAGAGGGTTAGGGCTTGTGTAGAGACCACCACCAGTCAAGTCTATGCTAAGCATAAAAACCGAGGAGGGTTTCAGGAATATTGTGAGGATCTTTTCAGTATATGTTTTCCTTTGTTTTTTGGGAATTTTTGTGTAAGGAAATTGGGCCATTTTCCCTAGTAAGGGATCCCATTGTTATGAGATTGTATTGAATGAAGAACAAGTGATTTGGGCATTAAATTCCTGTGTATTGTGTATGATTCAATCATTGGTTTTATTTTTCATTGTGCTAATTGTATATTTTAACCTTGTACGAGATTTACTCCAAACAGAATTTTAGTAAAAGAACAAAAAAGATACAATGGCAAATACAAACATTACACAAAGATTTTTCCCCTGGAAACCCAAACCGGGAAAACTAGCATATTCTATATTCATTCATAGTGATACATTATTTACAATACAATATACATATAGGATCCAGCGGCATCCAAAACCCTAACCCAATGACTTGTATTAGTCAAGAACCCTAATTCCTTAACCGGAATTAGAAAACCATCGACAAAGAAACCATGTACCAAAAAACAACCTAAATATGTGACATGTTTCTCGAGGAAGAAAAACATTTCTCAAGGGCGCTACCCCTGCACCCCCCAAGGGGGGGCCTAGAGAGCTTCCCACTTGTTTTTTTCTTTGCATACAGAGGGTTACAGGGTTACATATTCAACAATCCAGGGCAACAATGCCCATGGATCCTCTACACCAAGAGAACTTCTCAATGTTCACAAATTTTGGTAATGAATCTGCAGCATTCTTCAAAGTGTCCACCTTCATCAACAATACTTTCTTTTCTTCAATCATGTCTCTCACAAAGTGATATTGAATATCAATATGTTTTATCTTTGAATGATAAGTCAGGTTCTTCACCAGAAAAACTGCACTTTGACTATCACAATCTATCCTTACAGCTTGTTACACCAACCCAATACCTAAACACAATCTTTGTAACAATATTGTTTCCTTACTTGCATGAGAGGATTCCATGTATTCAGATTCTATAGTTGAAAGTGCCACTACAGCCTGTCTTTTGCTCATCCAACTTATTGCTCCTCCAAACAGGTTAAACACATATCCACTTGTAGATCTCCTACGATCTAGATCTCCAACCCAGTCTGCATCCAAAAATCCTTCTATATCCACCACTTTGTCCAGTCCTGGTCTTCCTTAGTAGCACAATCCATAGCTATTAGTGCCATGAAAATACCTGAAAACCCGTTTTACTGTTGTCCAATGATCCTTCTCTGATTTTGACATATACCTGCTCAAAACTCCCACTGCATGTGCAATGTCTAGTCAAGTACAGACTATTTCATACATCAAACTGCTAATTGCAATTGCATATGGAACACAAGACATATACTCCTCCTCTTTATGTGTCTTTTGACATTGATCCACAAATAACTTTATACCAACAAGAATAGGAACCTTGACCGGTTTACATTACTGCATATTAAACCTCTGCAATATTGTCTCGACATATTTTCTCTGATTTAACCAGAGTTTCCTGTTTTTCCGATATATTTTAATTAAATGAAATTTGAAGCACCGAGATCCTTCATGTCAAATTTAGAGAACAACTGAATTTTCACATCTTGGATGATCTCATTGTTGTTTCCTATCAGCAACATGTCATCCACATACAATACCAAATAAATCAAATGATCATCAATTAATTTAAAATAAACACAGTGATCCTTTTTTATTCTTTTGAAGCCAAGTCCCAGCATATAAGTATCAAATTTTTTATACCACATCCGTGGTGATTGTTTTAAACCATACAAGGACTTTTTCAGCTTGCATACCAGCTCCTTCTTTCCCTTCATAGCATAACCTTCTAGTTGCTTCATATAGATTTCTTCTTCCAGATCCCCATGTAGGAATGTTGTCTTCACATCCATTTGTTCTACCTCAAAATCAAATGCAGCAGCAACAAAAAAAAAGAAATATTATAGAGGTTAACTTGGAAACAAGAGAAAAAATATCACCAAAATCAATTCCCTCAATCTGGGAATAACCCTTTGCTACTAATCGAGCTTTGTATTTCTCCACTTTTCCTTATGAATTTAACTTCTTTTTAAATACCCATTTGCTTCCAATGGGATTTCTTCCATTCGAAAACTCCACTAGATACCAAGCCTCATTCTTATCCAAAGATGTCATTTCTTCGCCCATGGCCCATTTCCAGAGATTTCCATCCTCTGAATTCACAGCCTCCCTGATAGTTCTAGGATCATCATCAGTAACAAACAAATCAAAATTTGAATTGAAATCATATGGAGTATACCTTTCCGGTAGCCTTCTTCCTCGAACTGATCTCCTCAATACAGGAGTATGAGGATATTCTTCTTCTGATTCTTGTTCTTCTATAGAGTCTGACTCATCATCCTTTAAATCAAACTCTACTTTCTCTGGTTCTTCCTTACTTGGTTGGACTTCATGTTTAACATCATCCTTCATTTCTCTAAATACCACATCTCAGCTATACATTACCTTCTTAGTTTATGGGTTCCAAAGCTTATAACCTTTGAAACCATCTTTATATCCAATAAAGTTACATTTTTCGGCATGCCTTCTTATATAGCTTACTCATGTTTTCCTTTAGAACATGAACATATGCATCACAGACAAATACCTTGAGATGTGTGAGAGAAGGTTCCTTACCAGTCCATACCTCTTGTGGAGTCTTGTCATCCAACATTGATGAGGATCATTTGTTGACCAGGTAACATGTAGTACCCACTACCTCTGCCTAGAAATCTTGCCCTAACCTGGCACCACTGAGCATGCACCTTGCTTTTTCCATTAGCATCCTATTCATCCTTTCTACAACTCCATTCTGTTGAGGTGTATATGGAGTAGTATTCTACCTTTCTATACTGCACTTCTTATAGAATTCTTCAAATTCATTCCCATGGAACTCTCCACCATTATCTATCCTTAGCACCTTAATTATTTTCTCTCTTTGATTCTTAACAAGAGACTTAAACTCTTTAAACCTGTTAAAGACTTCGGATTTCTTCCTGAGGAAATATATCCAAGTATTCCTCAAGAAGTCATCTATAAATGAGACATAGTACACAAATTTTCCCAATGATGGGACCGACACATGTCTAAAAACATCACTATGAACTAGCTGTAAAATTCCTTCTTCCCTCGTTGCACTAGAGGGGAATCTTACCCGATTCTGCTTCCCATATAAACAATGTTCACAAAAATCAAAATCCAAAGAGAAATTAGACATACCTTCAACCATACCTTTATCGTGTACTTGTCAAAGACCCTTCTCTCTGATATGCCCAGTCTTTGATGCCACAGCATAACCTTTTCTCCAGAGACTATAGGAGTTCTTTCTTCTTCAACTCCAATATCAGGAAAAATGGAAGTATTACACCCATCACTAATAGTGCTTCCTTGCAGCTTATACAGAGTTCCAAACCGAACTCCCTTCAACAATACCATTTCTCCTTGAACCATCATGTTGGTTTCCTTTTCAAATATTGTTTTTACCCCTGCATCGTCCATTTTTCTTACAGAAATCAAATTTCTAGTCAAACCTGGGATGTGCAGAACACCAGGCAGTGTTCTAATCCTTCCATCTATGAGCCTCAATTTGACTTTTCCTCGTCCTATGATTCTAGTTGTCGAATCATCACCTAAGAAAATATTACCTCCATCATACCTTTCATATTCACAGAACCACTCCTTGTGGGGATTCATATGAAAGGATGCACCTATGTCAACCAACCATTCCTCATGATCTGCATGTGTTCTTGAAGAAGCCAAGTACACATCCCCTCCTTCTTCCTTGGGGGTCTTTTATTTTGTAGAACGAGATTCTTCAGATACCTTATTTTTCTCAACTTTGGATCTACATTGCTTCTTGTAGTGCCCTTCTTTTCCACATCTCCAACATACCTTTACAAAATTTCTGGGATATTTATATCTACCCTTAGACTTAGATCTCCCACTTGAGAACTTAGATATATTTCTTTCCTAGGAACATCCTCTTGCAAATAATGCGGTTGTGCTCTGTCCTTCCATATTATTTTGTCTCATCTCCTCCAAAAACAAGGATGAGACCACTTCATCAAACTTCAAGGTAGTTGTATTACTACCTATGGCCACAACCAGACTATCCCAGGAGTCTGGTAAAAAACACAGTAAATTGATACATTTATCTTCATCTGAAATTTTAATCTCAATAAGTACTAATTGACTTACCACAATATTGAATGTGTTCAAATACTCTGCCACTGAGTCTCCATCTCTCATCCTCAGGTTATACAGATTCTTTCTCGGGAATAGTTTATTTACTAGGGACTTAGACTGATACAACTTCCCCAACTTTTCCCATAAATCCTTGGTTGTAGCTTCCTCTGACACATTCAGTAATACTAAATCTGAGAGGCATAGTCGGATTGTGCTCTTTGCCTTCTGATCCAAATTTTTCCAGTCATATGTGAAGTTCTTGTAGGTGCAGTACCTAGATCTACCGCGATGCACTGATCTCTATCCACCAAAAGATCTTCCATATTGAGCTTCCACAACTCAAAACTTTTCCCATTAAACTTCTCGATCTCCATTTTCAAATTGCTTGTCATTTCTTTTCACCTAGAAACTCAATACCACAGATCTCCCATTGTAACAAGGATTATCACAGTCTTGAGCCAAACCCTTGAATACAAAGGTGTCCCCCTGAAGCCAACAAAGCTCTTATACCAAATGTATATTTTAACCTTGTACAAGATTTACTGCAAACATATTTTCAGTAAAAGAACAGAAAAGATACAATGGAAAATACAAACATTACATAGATATTTTTCCTCCGGAAACCCAAACCGAGAAAACCATCATATTTTATATTCATTCATAGCCATACAGTGTTTACAATACAATATACATATAGGAGCCAATGCCATCCAAAACCCTAACCCAATGACTTGGATTAGTCAACAACCCTAATTCCTTAACCGGAAATAGAAAACCATCGGCAAAGAAACCATGTTGTGAAAAAACACCTA
>JASDQU010242225.1:184059-208985 GCA_032191745.1 Picea mariana
AGCCATACAGTGTTTACAATACAATATACATATAGGAGCCAATGCCATCCAAAACCCTAACCCAATGACTTGGATTAGTCAACAACCCTAATTCCTTAACCGGAAATAGAAAACCATCGGCAAAGAAACCATGTTGTGAAAAAACACCTAAATATGTAACACATTTCTCGAGGCAGAAAAATTTTTCTCAAGGGAACTGCCCCCAAACCCCCCTGCATGCCCAGCGCAACACAAACACTACTACTCGTGCAAAGAATATAACACATACCCAACATTAATTTGTTAAACATCTCAAAGTGATTATGTTCACACTTCAAAATGTGTGATTTTTTTTTATGTTGTTGAGAACCTAGACCTGAGCTGAGGTGTGATCAAGATATAACATGGTATTAGAGCTAAGGCTTTGAAAAGAGCAATTGGATCTCATATCTACACAGGTAACCACCTTGTAAAGGAGTTGTAGCAGATTTGAAAACTAAGTATCTTGGACTTCTCGGTAAAAGTCCAACACTGAAGATGGTGTCTAGATTAAGAATTGAAGATTGGTTGGATGGGATATCCAACTATAGCTCGTGGAAGGAAAGAATAAAGTTAGTGTTGTTGGTGACTGATCTGTGGGAATTTGTTGACACCCTAATTACTAATCCAACTGATGCAGGAGAACTGGCTAAGTATAACAATTCAGATGCAAATGCCAAGTTGATCATTCCTGATGGGGTAAAGGATCATTCGATACCCCACCTAACTGGATATACCACAGCATGGCACATGAGGGACGCTCTAAAAAATTTATTTCAGAATAAGAATGAAAACCATAAGATGGTGCTGAGAGAGAAGCACAGGGAAATCAATATGACCGGTTCAAAAAATGTGACATCATATCTCACTAGGATTCAGTAATTTCATGATGAGCTTGCAGCTATAGGGGACAACGTAGTAGACACATATTTGGTGAGGAAGGCACTTAAGGGATTTTCAAAGAAATGGAATTTGTTCATTAAAGGAGTTGTGTCAAGTGAGAAGATCCGAGATTAGAACAGCTTGTGGGATGACTTCATTCAAGAAGAACTTCGAGATGAAGATCTTCAACACAAGAGTAGTAAGGAGAATGCACTTGCTAGTCAGATTAAGAAGAGAAAAGGGATGAAAGACTTGAGTAAATTGATATGATATGCTATGCATGCAATGAATTCGGTCATTATGTCAGCCAATGTCTGAATAAGAAGAAGGGCAGGAAAGGGGAGTACATTGAGATGGATGCTCCAACCATTTCTAGGGAGGAAGAGTTGGCTAAGAATTTTGAGGATGAATTTCTTCTTATCTCCCACCTTTAAGAGAGCACCATTCATGAGGATGCTTTGTTCTTAGATAGTGGGGCTACCAGCCATATGATAGGGACACAAGAATTTTTTTGAGAGCTTGACTAAATGGGATTATGATCTACATGTGAAGATTGATGATTAGAGTTAGCATGCGGTGAAAGGAGTCAGGAATGTACCATTCATAATGGAGTCATATGGGGTGTTGTGAGTTCAGAATGTGCTTAGGGTAACGAAACTCAGGTGCAGCATGCTCTAATTCTCATTGATTGAGAATAAATGGTTAAAAGTTACATTCCGAAAGGGAAACACACTTCTTCGACCCAGTGGACCTAGCTCGGACCTAGGGGTGGTTCTAGGAGCATTGCACATTAGTGTTCCAAACCAAAGGCCTTATAGAGGAGAGGTGGGCAACAACACATGTGTCTAGACTTAGTCTCATGTGTGGTCCTTGAGGAGATATGTAGGCTTTGTGACCTAGATTTGAGCTCTCGAAATCCTTCCATGAAATTGCAGAAGATAAGGCACCTTGCCTTATTGGATTCCCTTGTGATTTCTACAAGGACACGTTTGATTTTCTTGGATCGAACTTGATGCAAGTATACAAAGAATCACTTTGAAACTAGTCCTTAAGAGAATGGATTAATCCAGATTTCATAAAGTTCATTTCCAAGCCAAGGGATTCAAAGTTGATGACCAATTGAAGGCCCATCACTATGGTTAACAAGCCCCACAAAATTCTATCCAAGGCACTTGCCTTACATATCAACTTGTATTCTTGCTAAGATCATCCACTCTAAGTAAACAGGCTTTATTCGGGGGCTATATATCATGGATGATGTTCTTAACGTTTTTTCAAAATTGTAGGGGGTGGATTCAACATTACAAATTTCACCATTCAACATCAATAGTTCATGAGTAACTCGACCATATGATTACCTTGTTGTAGGGTTTCAGTGAAACCCAAGCTAGTTCCAAAGTTGCAATGATAAGTTTTTGAGATTATCCAAAGATCAATATTCCAAGAGGACAAAACATGTTGTGTTATTTTTAGCAAGTTTCCAATTCAAGATTCAAAAAACATGTTTTTAGTAGGTACCAGTTCATGCTTCCAAAGATCTATTTTTAACATTTTCCACATGCATTAGACTTACATTCAGACTCTCGAGGATGCATGGGAGATGGATGCAGTGAGATGGGCGTTTAGACTCTTGATTCTTTTTATTTTTAGAAACTTGGTATTTTTAAACAACATGTGACAATTTTGGACGCTCGGTATTGAGTTATTCAAATGGGCACCTTAGATTTTCAATATTTACAATCTTGGAAATTTTCTATTTTCCGAAATTTTAATTCTTGAAATCTAACAATAGATTTGGACACCCATTGGAAAGATGGCATTGAGTTAAGCTTGTGAAGTTCCCAACTATTTTGGGTCTTGGTCAAACTAAGGTCTAAAAACTTAAATTTGTTTTTTCAAAGTTGTTCACATTTTTGAATAACTAATGTCCAGTACAATATGGGGGTAAACAAAAGTTGGTGGCAATGGGGGTCTATTTATTCTTGGTCTATTTTTAGCAATGAGATTTTTTTAGAATTGGCAATGTTTTTAAGGACCTAGTGTTGTATATAGCAATTGGGTCCAATTTCATGTCAAGAAATTTGGTTTTTGGTTAAATTTTTAAGATACAGATCACTCTAGAGAATCCTAGGAGAAACTTGGTGGGACTGACTTAAGAGGCAACTACTATTTTTAGATACCTAAGGAGCACAAACCACTTGACTTGGAGCTTGGGTATGTGGCATTAGGAAGCTTCCACAAGCTTCTGTGTGGCTTCCATCGATGTTAATTTTTATTATAGGAGAGTGTGCCCCCTATTTGCGATGATCTTTCATTTTTTAGAGGTCTATTCTTGGAATTTGACTTGGGCTCCACTTCATTGCAATTTTATGAGGAAATTTCCATCTATACCTACCTAGGGTGCACTTATAAAGGAGACTCCTTCTGAATTATTTTTTGTTGTTGTCATGATATATTTGGCCTAAGAGAGAAGTGTCCACATTTTGAACATGATTGGATTGACTTTAGGATAATGCATATTATTTTTACCACTTAGAGATCGTATGGCTTGAAGAGGTTTTTTGAGGAATTTCCTTGTATACATATGCTATTTCTTGCTTAGGGATGGAGCACATCAGTTGGAGAAGTTTTCTTGATAAGGTTTCTTTATTTACATGTTATTTTTGCCCAAGGATGGAGAGCATAAGTTAATGACGTTCTTGGTGGGGTTTCCTTATTAACACATGCTATTTTTATCTAAATATGGATTCATGGGTTGAGGAAATTCTTGGACACTGGAGTACCACTCTCACACCTCTCTTCTTAGAGCAATGTGCACTGTTGTGCCTTATTTTTAGCAAGATTCGACTTATTATGGTGTAATCTGCATCACATATTCGTGCACCCAAGTTGAGGGTTTCTTTCTTTGACTTATGTTTATCTTTAGATATTCTATTTATAGTGATGTTACTTGTACACCTCGAATTCTATTCTACAAAGGCTAGAGGGGTAGTGAGAATAGGACTTCCATTTTGTTCGGGGTAGTGAGAATAAGGGTTCCATTTTGTTCTTGAGATTTTTGATTGATTGAGTTCTCGTCTTCATACACTACTTTTAGATATGAGTGTGAGAGCATATTATTCATTGACATTTATAGGTCACTCCGATCTTAATAAGATGAATTTATCCTTGAACATTGGTGAGAAAGTGCTCTGGAAGTGGTTTGATGTCCCTTGGAGTGCTTTGTAGTTGAAGCCAATATCTCCAAACTTTGCACTTGCAACTTTGGAATTAAGGTAACATATTTGGTAGATCTCAATTGTTGGTTGTGTTTACTTACTTTATTTGAGTTTTATGAATCGATTAACATTGTGAATTACTAGCACTTGGTTGATTTTCTACCTGTAACCCACAAAATTCAAGGCATTATGGTCACATTTACTAATTTACATATTCAAAGTTTCTTGTATTTTACACTTGCACAAGTAGATCTACAATTTTAAAAGCAGATTTGATGTGTCATAACCGTTGATTTGCATCATTCCCAAGACATAATTATATTATTAGGTGTAAATCTAGATTATAACTTGTCGTCTCAACTAATTTCACTCAGATTTCAAGTCTGATTTATATATACTAGCAAGTACATTTCATGGTTTGGATGAATTTCTTATCTCCCAAGTTATTTTGTTTCCATATTACATAGGGATTCCCCCCAAGGTTAATAAGCATTAACCCAAAGCACAAAGAAACTATATAAAGTGAAGTGACAGTGTACTTTCTTTGGTTACCTTGGAACACTTCCAATTTCAGGTGTTAACATTTTGGCGTCATTATCAAGGAGTGAGCCCGACTTCTTGGTATTTGTAGCACCAAGTTACTAGGATAATGGTGAATATATTATATTGCAGAATTTTGTATTCCCTTTGCAACTCCACCAAGTTAAATAACATCAAGGAGTTTCATATCCCCATAAATATAAAGACACCGCCATCATTTATTTCCATATACCTATGTGGAAATAACTTGTTGGGTATCTGGTGACGATAGAACATCGAACTCTGAATTTTCTGGAGCTTATAATATGGAAGAGAATGAACATAAATCAAATAAAATCCTTTGTACCCATGAAATAATTTCTCCCACAAGGGCATGAGGAGCATATGACCCCTTGTCATGAACATGAAAGCAACCTTATACACACAAAATGGATAATCTTTCCTTATGGGCACAATGGAGGCCCTCCATAAGAGTTTATCATCTGTCATATTAAGCATTGAACTAGAAGTATTGATCCAATCATCAAGCTCAATGGGCATTTTTTCTTTTTCATTTTCTTTCTTAAGATTGCATGGAGGAGATGGGAATACCAAGGGTCGGTAGAACAACATATAATTTTTTCCCGTGATGCCCAAATAGTAGGTCATATGGGAGCTAACCAACACCCCTATGATGACCCTGGAACCTAATAACATAAAGATGAGTAAACACCTTAAGATATTTTGAGGTTGTTCTCGCTTATTATACTGGGATCTAGGCAGTAGGCCATTGTTATTGTTATCTTCACCAACACTTAGGTCACTTCTATTCTGCATTTTTGAGGCATCTCAATAGCAAAATGCTCTTATTATTCTTCGTTTCTTATTAGTTGAAGAAGTTTTTTTTTTAAGATCAATTATACTCGCAAGTTGAGGGACTCGCCATATGAATAACCCAACTATAACTCATAATAAATTATGCTCAATTATATGAAAAATTTCAGTAGATTTTGCCAGAGATTTCAAACCCACCGACCTATCATATAGCACTAATCATCATCCCTTGTAGTCTTCTTGATCGAAGGGTAAACAAATAATCAAAGTTCAATTGTCATTGCCCAATTGAAAACTCAAACTCAGAATACTAAAGCGTACCCCTACACTACTTATTTGTCAGAGGACTAGAAATTCATTTGTCCCTTAATTCACTTTTGGTTAAAACTCAATCTGAAATTGCAGCCTAAGGAAAATATTTGCATGCTCTTCTCTCCAGGGAAAATTATGAAATTAATATCTCGACATTTATGAAATTAGTCTATTGGCACCCAAATTTGAGTGTATGGAGGGATCAAGGCCACATGGAAAATATGTAATTAAAGGTTGGAAGGCGAAAGAGACCAAGTGACCATATACACACTCTACATTGTTAAACCATCATACAATACTAAAATAGTAACAGCCTATTAATTTTCATTACGGGATTTAAGGTCTTTCGTCTCCTACCAAAAATATTCAAAGAACAGTCAGTTCATATCAAAGAACCATGAGTAGTATTGATTGACGACACCCAATACATAGAAATATATAGATACAGAACTCTCCACGGGATAAACATACACAAAATTTATTTAAAATTTTGGAAACACACACACACAAATTTTGGAAAAACTTATCTTTTGATTGTTGCAAACCAAACAATCAACAGAGTGAACAATTTCCACCCAATCGTGGGTAGTATACTATGGACACCACCCCCTATCCAGGATATGATACCACTAGGGAAAAAAAGAAATGCATAAAACTCAAGCTAGTCTCTTAATTCACAGAGCAAGAAGATTACTAAACCAATATTTCATTGGTAAGTTTTTGAAGACAGAGAAGCCCTTGGCACCTGCAATACATGCCAACGCAACACAAAGAGGTCTTATTTCTCTACTCAACAGCCCCTCAGAAGTATCCTCATTTCAGTTATATTCAATATGTGCATGGAAAGGTCTAGGTTGGTGTCCCTCAACTCCAGCATAAATTAACTTGGTTCTTGGATTTTCCCAGAGATCCCACGGCTACATTTCATGCTTGGTTTGTTCTATCATGGACTTGGCTCTCCTTTTTGTTAGAGTATGTTTCTCGGGCAGGTACTTCCACACTAGGGGTGTCTAGTAGTGTAGAAGGGGGCCCCATGATGTCTATACAACATAGTGATGGTGGGGATCACTTATTTCAACATGATATTGCCACAATCGTTGGATGTGACTTAAGTTGTTTCAATGCTTGATTAAGTCCCCATCGTTAGATATATATCTAGAGGTGAATATATAAGGGCTAAGATTGAATTAGAGAATGGATAGGGTTCTTAAAAGAACAAGAGAGCCTCATTTCTCATTATCACAAGAGAGACTCATCATCTGAGATTGAGAGGGAGTTATGAGAGTGATCAAGGTAGCAAGCTAAGTCGAGCTTGCCAGAGAAGGTAGATTTAGGGCCCCAGGGATAATATCAAAAAAAGACAGCAATTTGAGCAAGAGTCGCTCTTCTAGAAATATCTAGCATCTGGTTGAATCGAACTAGCTAAGGAGGGCCGAGTAGTGTGAGGAGAAGACCAAGTTGGGTCGTGTGAGTAAAGAAAGGAGGGCCGAGTAGGTTCAAGGGAAAACCAAGTTGAGCTTTAGTGTGCAAGTAAAGGAGGCCGAGGAAGGGTCCAAAGATTCTCCAGGTGCAAAGAATCAACAGTAGTAAAAGAATATATAAGCTATAAAATAGAAGACAATTCATCCAGAAATCGCACCAAGTAACAAGCAAACTGTACGACTAGTACAAGTTGATCGAGTAGGGTAAGAGGGTCTTCTATATATCTTAATAGTAGTTGATAAGAATTGTAATATCCCGGCAAGGCAAACAAAAGGGAACCCGGGCTATGACAGAGGTTCCATACAGTTGTACAGTCACCCAGCAAAGAACTTGTGACTGTACGGAGTTGTACAACATGTACGGACCCCCAAATCATCAGCATTATGATGTTCTTTGTATGTATCTTTGGCTAATACATATTTAATAAGGCTTTTCCGTAGAGGACCGGGGTTTCCAAATACTTGTTTTGATATCTTTTTTGTGGTTGCCCTAAATATTTTTTTTTGTTAATGAATATTGCATAAAATGTGTGTTGTTGGCTAGTTAGACCTGAAATTCACTATTGTCTATGAGTTTATGTTATATTTGTTCTTCATGGTATAAAAGTTGGGCTATGACAGCCC
Source organism: Picea mariana (assembly GCA_032191745.1). Lineage (NCBI taxonomy): Eukaryota > Viridiplantae > Streptophyta > Pinopsida > Pinales > Pinaceae > Picea > Picea mariana. Next base: position 191,948 of record JASDQU010242225.1, read on the forward strand.
CAAAATATTTTTTAAGTATCTGTTCTCCAGTGACAGGGAAGAGGATTATGTCCCAACTTCCAGATAACCCTAAGAAAGTCGATTCAGACTTTCTTCGGTGGAGTGATTAAAATACTGAACCTTGTGGAAGAAGGTTGTAAAGTGTACACCCTTATCAAGCCAAGGAAGGAGGGTGGATAAAAAGGGCATGACATTTTTTCTCAGTCTAAGAGGGAGTTGGTAAACAATTGTGCAGCAAGATGGCTACAAATATGAGATATGAAGATAGATTAGATGGTGCTTCCAAGTATGTACAATGGAAATACCAAATGAGGAATGTTCTTCAAGAAAGCAAGGTATGGGGAATTATTGAGAAGGCTGCCACAATCCCTATTGATCCAAAGGACAAAAAGGTACATAATTCTATAGATATTAGATATCATAGTATTATCCTAGATGGGGTTAAGGATAACCTAGTACCTAATATTGGTGAGAAGCAAACAACCCACAAAATGTGGTTACATTTAAAAAGATTGTTTGAAGCTAAGCATGAGAGAAGAATCATGGCTCTCAATGAGAGACTTTAGCACACATTGATGACAAAGGGGGAAGGTCTTGCAACTTATCTCATCAAGGTGAAATAGTTATTGGATGAGCTTCTAGCAATAGGAGTAAATCTCTCACTAGCTGAGATGGTTATATCAGCCTTGAGAGGCTTTCCAAGGGAGTGGGACCCATTTATTTAAGGATTGGTAGCTAGAGAAAAACTACCATACCATGACAGATTGTGGGATGACTGCTACCAAGAAGAGATCAGAAGAGGAAAGAATTTATATGAGGATGAAGAGGAAAAGAATCTCTCCCTCACCTCCAAGAGGGGAGCCAAAGGCAGGAAAGAACCAACTTCTAGAGGAGGAGCCACAATTGGTAGGCCAAAGAAGGATCTCTCACATGTTCATTGTTATGTGTGTGGAGAATTTGGGCATTATGCCAACCAGTTCTCTCAAGCCAAGAAGGGAACGAGATCTAATGGTAGGAAGTAGCAAGGGGTCCCTTTAGCAGAAGAGAGGGATCAAGATGAGGAAGAGAAGGAGAAACAATTGGCTGCCACAGTTCACTAGTTTTCTAGGATGTTCAAGGATGAGTATACACTCTTCCTTGACTCAGTGGATAGATCTAGAGATGAGTGGTACCTAGATAGTTGTGTCACTTGCCACATGACTGGGGAAATATATGCATTCCAGGAGTTCTCATCTCAATACTTGTGCTATGTAAGATGTGGTGTGCACTCTAGCATGGTGGTAGTCCGATAAGAGTGCACTATAGATCAAGTTAGGTAGGATTATAAGGGTGCCATGGGTACTTTATGTACTAGGTATGAGAGTTAGTGTACTCTCAATCGTAGCCATAGAGGATCAAGGCTACGGTGTCAGCTTCTTTGGTTGTGGTGTGTTGTCAGAGGCCAGGCACCAGGACCACCTGTGATGATAGGAATCAATGAGGATTGCTTATACAAATTGTGGGGGAAACCCATCTACAACTTTAGGGGAGGAAGTGATCGGATAGTTGGATCACACTTGAGAGAGAAGGAGGCTCTTATCACCAGTCCCACGTGGTGGGAGTGGACTCAGTTGAAGTGGGGATACCTAGATGGTTTCATCACAAGTGGTAGCAGCAACTACAGAGCAGAGCATGTTGAGTACCTAGACTTAGAGAGGATGGGTCTCTCAGATTCAAAGGAAGAGACTCACAATGATGTGGACCTTGGAGGGGGAATCTCAAGTGGTAGTACCACCCTCACTAAGAGGGAGTGTTAGATTATTTATCTCGAGCAGGTACTTCCAGACTAGGAGTGTATAGTAGTGTGGAAGGGACCCCCGTGATGTATAAACAACTTAGTGATGGTCGGGATCACTTAATTCAACATGAGATTAAGTCACAACCGTTGGATGTGACTTAAGTTGTCTTAATGCTTGATTAACTCCCCACCATCAGATATAGATCTTGAGGTGAAGATCTAAGGGCTAGGATTGAATGAGAGAATGGCTAGGGTTCTTAAAAAAACAAGACACATTTCTCATTCTCACAAGAGAGACTCATCATCTGAGATTGAGAGGGAGTTTTGAGAGTGATCAAGGTAGTGAGCTAAGTCGAGCTTTCCAGAGGAGTTTGAGATAGGGTCTCAAGGATAATCTCAAGAGAAGACAACCATTTGAGCAAGAGTCGCTCTTCTAGAAAGATCTAGCATCTGGTTGAATTGAACCAGCTAAGGAGGGTCCATCAGGGTGAGGAGAAGACCAAGTTGGGTCGTGTGAGTAAAGGAAGGAGGGTCGAGTAGGGTCAAGGGGAAAAACAAGTTGAGTTTTAGTGTGCAAGGAAAGAAGGTCGAGGAAGGGTCCATATAATTTGCAAGTGAAAAGAATCAACATTAGTAAGAGAATATATAAGATGCAAAAAACAAGATAAGTCATCCATAAATCGCACCAAGTACCAAGTAGACCGTACGACTGGTACAAGTTGATCCAGTAGGGTCAGAGGGTATTGTATGTGTCTTAACAACATTTGATAAGAATTGTAATAGCCCAGCAAGGAAAACAAAGGGGAACCTGAGTTATAACAGAGGTTTTGTACAGCTATACAGCCACCCAACAAAGAGCTCGCGACTGTACGGAGTCATACAGCCTATACGAATCCCCAAATCATCAGCATTGTGATGTTCTTTGTATGTATCTTTGGTTGAGAAATATTTAATGAGGTTTTTCCCTAAAGGAGTGGGGTTTCTAGATACTTGTTTTGATATATTTTGTGTGGCTTCCCTAAATATTTTTTTTGTTAATGAATATTGCATAAAATGTGTGTTTTTCAATCAGCTAGTTAGACCTAAAATTCATTGTTATGAGTTTATGATATATTTGTTCTTAATTATTCTGTTGTCTAACACTCTAAAACTCTCTTCCTCTCATTTTTACAATGGCCTCTTCCTTCCCATTCAAATTTCTGTGGCATACATAATAGCAAAAGAATTAAAATTCAACCTCTTTCCTATTTCCAAGAATATAGGGGAGACAACGTGCTAGTTTTTTGGAAATGAAGGCTTAGATTGAGGAATTTGTTTCCTCCACTACTCTTAACCTCTTTTAACTTTGCAACTCAGATTTTGAAATGAGTGAAGTTTCAAGGTAACAAAAGGTAGATGTTTTTAGGAATAAACCCCACTTAGACTCCCCAACTTTTCCCCTCTTGTAGTATCATAGCCCCTTTAGGCGCTCTTACTCCATCAACCTTGGTCATTTTTTATTAACTGCGGAAGTAAAACACTTATAATACTCAAGAGGGTCAAACCGAGATGTTACAAGGAGATCCTCCAAGTCCGTCGACATAAATTGAGTGTACATCCATTCTTGAACAATCTAAAAGAACTCTTACAGTAGTGGAGAATCAAGTTTATTCTGTCACGGATAGTGGGTAAAGGTTGTGAATTCTTCTCTTCGATCTCTTTCAATTTCAATTCCTTCAATTTCTACTATCATTCAAATGGTCATACTTGAATGCACTAACATTGTTGGGTACCCCAATGACATGCATGATACACTTTATTGAAAGTCCCTTACTAAGTATCAAGGTAACAATGCAATCCCAGTGGAAGAACATTTGAAAAAAAAATCGCATTTCCCTAAGGATTTCAATGTTACTAACGAGAATCTCCAGACGATACTTTTTGTTCAATCCCTCGAGGGAGACTCTAGGAGATGGTTTACAAGTTCACTATAATTCTATTACAGCTTGGTATCCTTTCATGACCAAGTTTAAGGAATATGGGGGAGAGAAGAAATATTCAAATTTCTTATCGGTAGATTTGGCATGGATTTGCAAGCTGGAGAATGACATAGTTAGATTGTTCATTCAACATTTTGGAACGGCATACAAGATACTTCACACAATGGTAAGACTTGGTGGGTCCCTTGCTTTGGTTATGTATAGCGGTGCACTCAAGGAAAATTTGAATTACATGCTAAGGGAAAAGAATCCACCTAACTTGATTGCTTATGCATTGGCTTGTTCCTTAGAGAGGAATTGGGTTTCTTCTAGTAAGGCCACTTCTTCTGATTCATACAAAGTAGAGGTGAAGGTTCATAAAAAGGAAAAAATAGGGTCTTTTGGTTTTGATTCAATGCCTGACAAAATTGATCAATTGCTTAAGAAGATGTATTTTTTTAATTATTTACAGAAGCGATTTCATGAGTCATTGCAAGTTGTGTCCAAAAGAGAGTTGTAAAAATGGAGAGAAATAATCAACTAGTTGTAGCTTCTATCAAACCTTGTGTACCTCCACATACGCACTTTCATCCTCCATAGAGTGTCAATGGGATTCATTTCGCAAGTAAGCTTTTGAGGATATAAAATTTGCAATTTTTGTTCCTCCAATTTTGGTTAGTCCAGTGTATTCTAAACCATTTTAGGTTTCCTTCTTTGCTTCAAATTCTACTTAAACTATTATCTTATTACAAAAGGATGAGGACGTGCTTGAGAAACCTAATGCTTTTACAAGCATATCATGGATGCAAAATTGAATTATTCCAACATGGAGAAGCAATTTCTTGCTCTTGTAATGTATTAAAGCAATTTCATGTTTACATTTTGAATTTAAAAATTATTGTTCATGTTCCTCGTCCTATTGGTAAGGACCTATTTACAAGGTGGACTCAACATTACAAAGTTCATCATTCAACATCAACAATTCATGAACATTCTAGGGTGGACTCAACATTATAGTGTTCGCAATTAAACATTGATGGTTCATGAGTATTGTTGACCACCTATTTCAACTAGGTGTCAACGTCATGTATCATGAAGATATGTGCCTTATGGTATGACAAGTTTGAAGACATATGGCTCAGCAAGGTAATTCTGCCACTAGAACTTCTTTCTCTCTCCATGGAATGTATGCTCCCCTGTGTGGGATATTTTTGTAAGTGTAACTTCTTAGCATGGGTCAAATATTGCAATTTAGTTGCCTAGGACTTTATCATTCGGGAAGTCCTTTCATCTAGTGTTTTTTTTTCCTCTGGTAAGTAATTTTCTTTTTTCAGCAATTTAATTACTTGAGTTTTTCACTCAAATTTCCTCCAAAGTGGTGAAAGGCATTCTAATGATCAAGCCCAGTTGGAAAATAAGGGTTGAAAGTGTTGTATATGACCATGCTAGACATCTCCTAGAGTATTTCGAAATTCTACTAAGTTTTGATAGGTGTTTTTAATAATTAAAATTTCTCATAAATTGGAAATTTTTAATTATCTTTAATGTAAAATGTAAAAATTTTGTCCTTGGGGATTTTGTATAGGTGTATGGGTACTCAAAACAAATGGCTTATGATCCCCTACACCCTTGGACCAAGTTTAAGCTCAATTGGATAAGTTTTTCTAGGTCAATGTCCATGAGAATCCAAGTCATTCAAAAATCAGCTAATAATTGGCTAAAGTAAAATTGTTGAATTTTGTAACAAAGTCTAAATTCATGAGAAAAGGGGGAAAAGTTGTTTCCTAATTAATTTCTATGTAGTAGGGGTTCAAATAAATCAAATCCCCCCTTTCCTACCTCGCATGCAACTTAACTTTAGAGAGGGGGGCGAATTTGTCTCTTGTGGGGCTCACCATCTCCATTGGATTGGCCATTTGGTGATGTGGACCACATGGGGGACCCATTCCACACCTTGAGTGTCCCATTGGGGCTTTAGAGAAAGGTTTAAACTTAGTAGAGGGGGTTTCTTCCCCCATTTTGAGTTTCCTCTCCTAATGGGTATTCCCCTCTCTTATGGTGCCCCACCTTGAGTGAGCCTCCCTCTTTTGGGAGTGACACTCGGAGAGCATGAAAGGGGGGTATCCTCTCCCTCTCTCCCTTATAAGCTCTACTCTCCTCTTTTTGAGATGAAGTTTGATAGAAACTCCATGCTGCCCAAATTTCTCCTCACTCTCTCTTGCTCTCTCCCCATTTATCTCTTGTAATATTGTTTCCATATTGTAGCCATTCTTTTCAATAATAAAAGTGAATCTTTGGAGGAACTCTTGGTGTTCTTGTGGTGATCTATTGGTGTTATATTGGAGTACTCTTGGTGTTCTTTTTTGGTGTTCTTGTGAGGTAATATTTGTGCAATTTATGTTCATCTTGCTCACATTATTTTACTTCAAAAACCCCAAGCAAAGTATTTTGCTAAGGATAAATCTATAGTAGTATTGGTGTAGGTTTACGTGAGTTGTTTTTATTTGAGTTTGCAAAGTATTGTGTGAACCATTTTGAAGAAATCACTTTCTTACCTCATTGTGTAGCAAAGATTTACTAGTTGCAGGTTACCAAAACTTGGAAGAGTGGACTCCAAAAGCTTCAATTCTCTTCACTAAAATTTATGATATCATTTCAGCACTCTTTTATATATATTATGCACTTACTTCTCTTCTAAATATTGCTGTCCAATCAATCTTTAAGTTCATATTTTGTATATAAAAATTTATGTTTTATATACTAACAATTACTAACTCATTTTGAGTGGTTTTTAGCAATTTCCAGCAAACCCATCTCGTTGTGTTTTGCATATTTTCATCAGTCTAAGGGGAGATGTTGCCAAATATTGGCCACAAAAAGATCAAGGAATCATCCAAGAGTAGTGGTGCAATATCCCTTCACCTCTTTTACCTTGTAAAGCATAGTAAGAATCCCAAGAAACTCTATTGGGCTTGCATTATTTTCTCATCCTCATAAGTTGTAAATTGTAAATTATTTTCGAATTTTTTTATGCCCACACCTTGCATGTGAGTGGATTTTCCACCCTTGCAAAATCGTGTTGTCTAGTTAGAATTTCATTTTCTATTTTGCTTAATTTGTTTTCCCCACTTCTCCCACAAAGAGAAGGTTGAGTGGCTAACATTAACTTGCTTTATTTTATTTTCAAATTATTGCCCACCTTGGCACAAAATCGGTAGCCTTTCCCTCCACATTGTGCCATAGTTGTGAGGTTTGCAAATTTATTTTATTTTTCCCACCTTTGTCCTTAAAGTAAAGTTGTTTGGCTAGTTTTTTCATTCAATTTCTTTCGAGATATTTTATTTTTTCCATTTGTGCCCACACCTTGCATGTGACTGGCTTTGTCACCCTTGCCATATCGTGACGACTAGTTAGAATTTCTTTTTTTTCAAAGTAATCAAACTTTTCGCCCCACCATTTGCCCTGTATTCCCTCCCCTTTCCAATTTTTGGATTTTGGGTAGCAATAAAGGGAGAAGGATTGTTTGGCTAGTCTAATTAAGCACCTAATTCCATTATTGTTAAAACCATTAAAAATGGGTGGCTTGTGAGGCTATAAGGGGTTGAATTCAAAGACGGTTTCATGACACTAAGTGTCCTCCTTGTTGAGTGCCCGAGCATCTTGGATTTGACATGTGGAGATAAGGGGGAACCTTTTTGTTCCCTTGTTGAGCACCCAACACTTCCTCTTGGTTGAGGGGAATAAGAACTTGGGCTAGTAACATAGCTTAGGTTTGCAACATTCACATCTAAATCCCCTAAGTCAATGAGAGACATAAAAATCTATTAAAAGTAACCTACACACTTTTTGCAACATCTATATTTCAAGATTTGATGTTCCTTTTGTTTCAAGCAATTTCATTTTCATCAATTTACTTTCATGTGAATATCTAATTTCAAAATATTCTTTTTTTTAAGTATTCTTTATTCTTTATTGCAAGCATTCTTTATTTTTGTGAAATAATTCTTGTAAGTGTAAAGTTGTTTTTTTCATTGTGTAGATATTTCATAAATTTGTTTCATTGTTGTAGAAGTATATTTCTTTTGTGTATATTGGAATAATTGGAATTTGATCATCTTTAGGCATTGATCTAATTGTTTTTTTTGTAAACTAAAGGCTTTCTTGTCATTGAAAGACTACATTTGCATGATTTCTTGTCATTGGGTTGGGCCTCCCTAATCATTAAATCAATTAATTCCTAGAACTTTAATAAAAACTTCACATAGTTTAATAAGGTATACCCCCATTGGCTTCTCTAGGAGTGAGATTAGATGGAAGGACTCTAGATCGAGGTGACAGTGGGTCTAGACTTAGGTTTGTGCCTCCAAGGACACACCAAGTGGGTTGGAGACTTCTCCATGCTTGTAGGTGTGTATTAAAACAACAACATCTTTGGCGTCGTTTTTAGGGATAAGTCTCTTATCCTTGGTTAATTGACAAACTTTAATTAATTCTTTAATAACTAAGTAATAAACTATTTCCTTAATTTATCGTAACTTGAGTTTTGTTATTATGCATTTCTTAATCCCCAAGTGTTAACTCCACTTAATCATTCCTTGAGGTATCCTACCAGGAGCAACCTGTAAGGGTTGGTTGATTCCCTTTATGAATCTGAAAGGGTGTATAGGAGGAGATTAAACAACTTAGCTCCTCGTAGGCTCCTTGAAAGTCTTGGAGAAGAAGCAATCTCTGATATACATCTCTTGTTTGTACATAATAATCCTACAACAACTATGGGTGATCCATTGAGGCCATTTAATTTCGCTAATATTCAAAGTTATCCTCATTCTATTCCTGACAAAGATATTGAGAAATTTCCTACCTTTCAAGGAAACAATGTTGTTAGTGCCATGACTCGCATCCTGAATTTCAACATGTGTGTCCTAAAATGGTGTAATGGTCACAATTATGAAGATGTGAAGATGACTCTTTTTGTGTATTCTCTGGAATGGGATGCAGTAGAATGGTTCTCGGAACAAGATCCTAACAAATTCATTACTTTAGCAGAAATCACAAAAGCCTTTAATGAAATATGGGTTGATGAGAAGGAAGACCATCATTTATTGGCTTCCCTTCACTCTAGTCAAAAGAAGGAAAATGAAACAATGGAAGAATTCAATAAGAGATTTAATAACTTGGTTAAAAGCCTCCCTCAAACTATTAAGCCTCCTGATGCCTCAATCTTAATTCATTATATGGAAGCCTTTGAGGGAGAAATCATATATCAGTTGAGGGATAAAGAGCCAAAAACTCTAAGGGATGCACAAAAGTATGCTATAAAGATTGATAAGAATATGCAAGATGCTAGGAAGTCAAATATGCTTGGTTTCTCAAGGGGAAATTTTTACAAACCCAATGAGGAGAAGAAGAAGAAAATGGAAAATCAAGAGTCTTCAAATGATGGCATGAAGGAGCTCACCTGATTAATTAAGCAAATGGAGATTAACTAGGCTAATCAAATAAAGAAAATAGAGATTAACCATGCTAATCAGATGGAAACCATGCATAATAGGTTGATATCCATGAAAAGGGTTCAATATAATAGTGATCCAGGACGCTCCCCGGGCTCAGAAAATGCTCAAAAATCAAATTTCTCATAATTGGATGAAACCAATTCCATTGTGATCGTCTCGTCGCATTGATTTCGACAGTATATTTACTTTCTCAAATAGACATTGTATGCAAGAGTTATCGCACTCTGACCGCTTTCTCAAACAGCTAAAAAAGTCAAAGGACTGGAAAAAATTCAATGTTGACGTCAGCATGACATCACCAAATACACTTCATGAGGCTGACGTGGCAAAAGCAGGTTTTGACAAGTGGCGATCTGTGACTGGGCAGATGTGGATGGCAGATCCAATCAAAATTTGACACATGGAAAAATCTGGTCAAATGTTGAGGTGCCACATGGCCCAGGAATGGGCAGCCACATGGCACCAGATTAGGGTCAAATGGCAAGTTCCAAAAATATCTGGGGCTCCATGGGTTTTGAACCCACGACCACCCACCAAGACATAGCACCTTAGAGGAGAGCCTTTACCAATGCGCCACCATGTTTCTTGTTTAATCAAACACATTTAAATTTATTTAAAGTATAATATATTAATTTATGGGTGGAAGGGGGGTTGGGGCATAGCCCCAGCCCACGATTTTATTACACCCACGACCACCACTACAAAAAGGGTGCGCTATTATACATATTTAGTGCACAAGGATTTTGGGCATATCTTTAGCACCGTCCCACCATAAAACTCGGGGGCTGTGACCTTATCCAAGCGCCAAGAATTTGGGGGGCTAATCAATAGCCTATGCTCATTTGAAGGGCGCGGTCCCATTAAATATTGCCATGTGGCCACAAATAAAGGAGCTAGCGTGGCTTAAGGGCCAGCGCTTAGCCCTTTGGGCTAGCGCTTGGCCACATGAAGCTCATATGACCAGTTTTAGAGGGCGCGCGCATAGCCCAAGGGGGATTACTGTGTATTTTTAAATAAAAGTGGGTTTTTAACTATATAGAAGTGATTTTTTACTGAAATTATGCCCAGAAAATGGATTTTTTTAATTTTAGGCCATTTGTAGGGGGATTTGATCCCAGAAAGAGGCCAGATCTTGAAGGAAGTTGGGATTCCTCATCTGAGCCTTGAAATCTATATAAACCAGGCTTTTTGAAGCTTGTAGGAGACTTTTTGATGCAGGGTTTTGAAGGGGCAGTTTGTAAATTTTGGTCTTTTCTCATGATTTGAGAGGCAATTTTGCCATGTTTTTTAGAAGAGTTTGATGGTGCATGCGTGAATCTGAGCAAGGAGTTCTTGCACAGCAGACATGGAGCATGTAATGTAACAACAAAGAGCAGTGTAAGATAACTTTGATCATTTTAAAGAGAAATAAAGAGGTCCTCCACTTGGAAGCGGGCCCGAAGACATAGCCAACGATTGGTGAACTCCGTTATCAACCTCTTGTATCTATTTCTCTTTCTGTTTTGTTTTTCTATTCTCTTCATTTGCAGCATGGATATTAATGGCTGATATCTTTATTCATTTATAAGCATCAAGTAAAAGTCACATTTGATATTCTGCAAACAAGAAAATAAGTTTATGTATTTTGCATTCTTAACGATCCGATGCAAAAAGTACAGTAAACTAACTTGCAAAATTATCAGTAATACCTTCATTTTTGGATCAAGTTTATGGTATCACAGCATTTGGTTGTGAAGGTTTGACAGGAATTGCAAGCATTGGATGCTCACTAGAGCAAAACTCAAGCGAGGAGAAGGCCAACTTGAGGCTCTTGACACAGAGATTCAAAGGAGACCATACAAGCAAGAGATGTCTTCACCAAGAAAATTGGGTCCCTACAAAACTGAAGATGATTTCTTCGAGGCCTTTAAATTGATGCAAGCCATGGTAGAGGAGCTTTATCATGAAAGAGGGCAATGAAGGCTTCGAGGCAATGAAGAGGGTGAATCTTTGGTAAGAGCAAAAGGAGGAGTTGGAGGTGGTGGACCTTCAGAACCTTCTTCTCTTTCATCCTCATCATCTAGTAATGAAGCAAGTGTACATTCCTCCAAGGATAAGCAAAAAACTCATCATTCTTCTTATATGTCATTATTAAAGTTAGATGTAAAGTTTCAATTACCCACTTATGATGGTGAATTAGATGCAGAAAAGCTAGATAATTGGGTGAGACAATTAGAGGTTTATTGCAGGATACAAAAGATTGTTGATGATGAACTAAGATCCAACTAGCAAGTCTCAAATTGGGAGGCACAACTCTCATATGGTGGGAAAGCAGAACTAGAGATGATATTAAGAAAAGTGGTAAAACAATCTCTTCCTGGAATGATTTTGTTATTGCATTAAAACAACAGTTTTACCCTTTAGCCTACATGCAACAAGAAATGATGAATTGGCAATGTTTAAGGCAATCAAAAGGTCAAAGTGTACAAGAATATACTTAGATATTTTGTAAGAAAGCTTTAAATTTGGGTATTCCTTTGTATACACAAGAGACACTCCTAAAATATATCGGTGGTTTACATTCTTATCTTAAGCACACTATTCTTATGCTAAATCCTTCTAACTTTGATGAAGTATGTGTACAAGCTATTCACATTGAATCAAGTAAAGGGAATGTTGGTGATAGTGTTTCTACAGATACTTGGCAAAGAAAGGATGCAGGGAAAAGGAAAGAGAAGAATATAGCCACAACAAGAAAGGAGAAGCCTACTTGCAAGCATTGCAAGAAAGTAGGCCATGATGAAGATCATTGTTGGGTCTTACATCCTGACTTAAAGCCAAAGAAGTATGCCAACCTGGGAAGGAAGAATACCACAGCTGCGACAATTCAAGTGGATCTTGGATCAGATTTTGGTGATGAGACACAGGTTGTAGCTATGGGAATCTGAGGTATAAATTATGTTGCAAGTACTAGTCCTTCTAGATCAGTTGATGTCAATGATGAGTGTAAAAGGAATGAAATTTTCCACATAAGGGTTATAACACATAATGTTAAAGTTGATACTCTTGTAGACAGTGGATCGCAAGCCAATCTAATCAGTGAAGATGTTGTAAATAACTTGGGACTTGAAACTAAGTCACATCCTAAACCATATCCATTGGGATGGATATGTGGTGATAACAATTTACAAGTAGCCAAGCAATGTAAAATCAAGTTTGCAATCACTTCTAATTATGTTGATGAAGTAGAGCTTGATATAGTGCCATTGGACATATGTGGAATTGTATTGGGAAGCCCATACCTTTATGATACGAAAGACATATTCTACCGGGACGAAAATAAATATTGCTTCAAGAAAGATGGGAAAGAGTACATTGTTCGTGCTCATCGCATGAAAACTGACAAGTCTTTTGCAACTACAGGGTAGTTAAAAAGAATGGTAAATGCAAGCAAAAGTTTAACACTTATATCTGTAACAAAACATGAAGTTAGTGATGCTAAACATGAGATGATTCCATATGTTTCAAACAGTCATGAAGTGTCACCGAAGGTACAGCATAAGGTTCAGCTGCATAATTTGATTATTGTTCCTGTTCAAAAGGGGAAGCATGTTTTGTCATTTTCATTTGCATACTCAGTATTATTGATTAGTTTATTGTTGTTTAGTGGTGTATGGATGCAATGTGTGACAAAGAATGTACATGATTGTGCGATAAATGAAATGATTACTTTGATAAACAATGTTATCTCAGTTTTCATGTTTGTTGTGATTAGTAAGGTGATCATTATCCCAGCAGATAGGATGGATGATACAGGACAAGTGGGGAGGCAGTACCCTCACTTCTTACCTGAGTAAAAGCAGACTTTTGGTGGTCCAAAAGCTTCCAAAGTGGGGAGGAATGATCCAGGAGGCTCCCCAGGCTCAGAAAATACTCAAAATTCAAAGTTCTCGTAATTGGATGAAACCAATTCCATTGTGACCGGCTCGGCGTGCTGATTCTGGCAGTATATTTACTTTCTCAAACGAACATTGTATGCGAGAGTTATCACACTCTGATCGCTTTCTCAAACAGCTAAAAAAGTCAAAGCACTGGCAAAAATTCAATGTTGACGTCAGCATGACATCACCAAAGACACTTCATGAGGCTGACGTGGCAGAAGTAGGTGTTGACAAGTGGCGATCTGTGACTGGGAAAATGTGGATGGCAGATCCAATTAAAATTTGACACATGGCAAAATCTGGTCAAATGTTGAGCTGCCACGTGGCATGGGCAGCCACGTGGCACTAGGGCAGGGTCGAATGGTAAGTTCCAAAAATATTTGGGGGTCCATGGGTTTTGAACCCATGACCACCCACCAAGACCAAGTGCCTTAGAGGAGAGCCTTTACCAATGCGCCACCATGTTTCTTGTTTAATCAAACACATTTAAATATATTTAAAGTATAATGTATTACTTTATGGGCGGAAGGGGGGCTGGGGCATAGCCCCAGCCCATGATTTTATTACACCTGTGACCACCACTGCAAAAAGGGCATGCTATTATACAGATTCGGTGCACAAGGATTTTGGGCATATCTTTACCACTGGCCCGCCATAAAACTCGAGGGTTGTGACCTTATCCAAGTGCCAAGAATTCGAGGGGATAATCAATAGCCTATGCTCATTAGAAGGGCGCGGTCCCATTAAATATTGCCATGTGACCACAAATAAAGGAGCTAGTGTGGTTTAAAGGCCAACGCTTAGCCCTTTGGGCTAGCGCTTGGCCACATGAAGCTCATATGACCAGTTTTAGAGGGCGCACGTATAGCCCAAGGGGGATTACTGTGTATTTTTAAATAAAAGTAGGTTTTTAATTATACATAAGTGATTTTTTACTAATATTATGCCCAGAAAATGGATTTTTTTAGGATTTTAGGCCATTTGAAGGGGGATTTGATCCCAGAAAGAGGCCAGATATTTAGGGAAGTTGGGATTCCTCATCTGAGCCTTGAAATCTATATAAACTAGGCTTTTTGAAGCTTGTAGGAGACTTTTTGATGCAGGGTTTTGAAGGGGCAGTTTGTAAATTTTGGTCTTTTCTCATGATTTGGGAGGCAATTTTGCCATGTTTTTTAGAAGAGATTGATGGTGCATGCATGAATCTGAGCAAGGATTTCTTGCACAGTAGACATGGAGCATGTAATGTAACAGCAAAGAGCATTGTAAGATAACTTTGAGCATTTTAAAGAGCAATAAAGAGGTCCTCCACTTGGAAGCGGGCCTGGAGACGTAGCCAATGATTGGTGAACTCCGTTATCAACCTCTTGTCTCTATTTCTCTTTTTGTTTTATTGTTCTATTATTTTCATTTGCAGCATGGATATTAATGGCTAATCTCTTTATTCATTAATAAGCATAAAGTAAAAGTCACATTTGATATTCCGCAAACAAGAAAATAAGTTTATGTATTTCGCATTATTAACGATCCGATGCAAAAAGTACAGTAAACTAGCTTGCAAATTTATCAGTAATACCTTCATTTTTGGATCAAATAGACATCATCATAAATCAAATGATAAGTGGCCAAAGAGACCTCCACCTCAAGAGAAAAGGCCTCAAATCCTTTGGAATATACTAACTTGGTTGACCATCAAGTTATCCCATATTGTAGACCTTGTGGACAATTTCATGAAGAATCAACTTGCCAAATTTTTCTGCAAATTTGTAATGAAGGAGAATCCTCTAGATCAAAAAATGAGCAAGTTAATATGTTTGGTCATGAATATAATGTGGGAATGGATGAATGGATGGATGTCTTCAAAATATTTCAAAGAAAATTTCCTCAATTATTGTATTTTCTTTTCTTTTCTTTCTTTTTGGATGAATATAATTGAGGAAATTTTCAAGAACTAAGAAAAAGGGTTCACATCATAACATCATAAAGCAAGTTGAAGTGTACAAGTCTTCTGACAACACATCTCAGCCAATTGGACAACATAAAGCTAGATATGTCAGTGAAAGGGATCCATCTTGAAATGGTCTTCGACACAGTCATCTGATGCCCATGAGGGCATCCTTTGTAACGTATCTCTAACCCTTCTCCTTTGATTCTTTGATTTTTTTCATTATTTCATTTATGTGTATAATTCATTGTATAGTCATTTCATTTATTGATTGTTGTTTATTCTTTTTACATGTACTTATGTTGGTTATTGGTGAGAACTTTGTTTTGCAGATTCTAAGGTTATTGCATGCTCTCCTTCTAAAATATCGAGCACACGTCCCCATGTGGAGCTATATGTTGACCACCTATTTCAACTAGGTGTCAACATCATGTATCATGAAGATATGTACCTTATGGTATGACAAGTTTGAATACCTATGGCTCATCAGGGCAATTCTGCCACCAGAACTTCTTTCTCTCTCCATGGAATGTTTGGTCCTGTGTGTGGGATATTTTTGTAAATGTAACTTCTTAGCATGGGTAAAATACTTTAATTTAGATTCCTAGGACTTTACTATTATGGAATTCCTTTCATCGAGTGTTTTTTTCTTCGGGTAATTAATTTTTTCATTTTCAACAATTTAATTATTTGATTTTTTCGCTCAAATTTCCTCCAAAGTAGTGAAAGGTGTTCTAATTATCAAGACCAATTTCCAAATAAGGGTTTAAATTGTTTTATATGACCATGCTAGACATCTCCTAGAGTCTTGTGGAATTCTGTTAAGTTTTGATAGGTGTTTTTAAAAAATAAAATTTCCCTTAAATTGAAAATTTTTAATTATCTTTGATGTAAAATGTAAAAAATTGGTCCTTGAGGATTTTGTATAGGGTTATGGATACTCAAAAAAAATGTCTTATGATCCCCTACACCCTTGGACCAATTTTCAGATCAATTGGACAAGTATTTCTATGTCAATGTCCATGAGGAATCCAAGCCAGTCATAAATCAACAAATAATTGGCTAAAGTGAAATTGTCAAATTTTGTAAAAGAGTATAAAATCATGAGAAAAGGGGGAAAAGTTGTTTCCTAAGTCATTTATATGTAGTAGGGGGTCAAATAAATCAAATCCTCCCTTTCCTACCTCTCATACAACTTAACTTTAGAGAGGCGGAAAAATTTGTCTCTTGTGGGGCTCACCATCTTCAATCTTACTCTCCAATCAATCTTTAAGTTCAGATTTTGTTTACACAAATTTATGTTTTATATACTAACAATTACTAACTCATTTTAAGTGGTTTTTAGCAATTTTCAACAAACATATCTCGTTGTCTTTAGCATATTTTCGCCAGACTAAAGGGAGGTGCTACCGAATCTTGGCCACAAAAATCTCAAGGAATCATCCAAGAGTAGTGGTGCAAGATCTATTCATCTCTTTTCCCTTCTAAAGCATTGTAAGCATCCCAGGAGAGTCTCTTGGGCTTGCATTATTTTCTCATCTTCATAAGTTGTAAATTATAAATTATTTTCAAGTTTTGTTTATGCCCACACCTTGCATGTGAGTGGCTTTGCCATCCTTGCAAAATCGTGTTAGCTAGTTAGAATTTCCTTTTCTATTTTGCTTAATTTGTTTGCCCCACTTCTCCCACAAAGAGAAGGTTGAGTGGCTAGCATTAACTTGCTTTATTTTATTTTCAAATCATTACCCACCTTGGTATTGGGGCTCAGAAATGTCCTATTTTCATCCACCTTTCCCTTCATCATTCTTCACATTTCATCGCCCCATTAACCTTTCACGATATCATTTCATAAATATACTTGGGTTTCACCTTATTATTTTCCACTTTATTCATTTTAGTATTAAAAGGGAATTTGTGATTAAATGTTA
>JASDQU010242226.1:12580-25094 GCA_032191745.1 Picea mariana
ATTTAATGTATTTTTTGTTGTCACTTAATGTTATGTACATTACTTATTGTTATAGCATCAATTGCCTCCACATATGCATTGATGACTTATTTGGTCTTTTCCTTGTCCTTGTTGCAGATATCAATCCCCTTTACCTCCTTTGGATTCTTAGAAAAGAACTTTTTATGATATGTACGCACCCTAAAAACTATGAAAGGTGCATGTACGCGTGTTTCCAGATTGAAATTCGTGTACATCTCATTTTTTCTAAACAAATATAATTTTCCATATTTTTGGGTGGGGTTCACAGGTTTGCCTGATTACTAACCTCCTGATTATTGTACATAACTGATTGTAACCACTCCAACCACTTGGATATGGTATAAATTGAGCATAATCCATGAGGAGAGGACAATCATACTTGAAACAATTTTATTTTGGCTATTTCCCTCCTTATCTGCAAGACCTTATTTCTCTAGAGATAATTCATATCCTCAGTACTAGAAACCCTTGGTCCTAGACTTTTCCATGTTGTACATATATGGCCAAGAAGTTTCCTTTTATATTCTTTGGATATGCATAAGCACTGGATTCATATATGCATATTATAGCGAGTGGAATAGGTGGAGGGACCTGGATTCTATTCTCAGAGAAGTGTCGCTAAAAAATTACTTTAAAAGCTTTCCATTCTTAGATTTTTGGACTCCCGGACTCCATTAGGTTAGATTTTTGGGTGGTGACAACACATACATGTTAGTTACAATTTGTGGTTGTCTCTATTGGAGGTTTCTCAAGAATTTGAATTTCCATATCCCTGAAAATGCTTGTGTATTTTTTGTTTAAATGTAGAATCCCATGAGGTTCTTCATGAGACTTGTGAACCATTTCTCCATTGGTTGAATCAACAATAAATATATAGCTTTCCCCTATGTTCATCCTTGTTGTTTGATGTGTTATATTTCTCTATTTCTTTGTTCTTTAATTTTGGTTTTGCAGTCTAGCTTACAATAATATAAACAAATTAATATACTTATGCATACTAACAAAATAATTAAAAAATTAATGATTAATTTAAAATGAATTTATCCTTTTTTTTTAAAGAGTACAATGATCTTAAATTGAGGATGACAAAGTCATCTAAAACACTATAAAAATCACAATAAAAGGATTGCTTTATGACTGTTTCCCTTAATATTGTATAATCTATACTAAATTGAATCTCTATATGACAAAGCCATCTAAACATCAATCAAAAACTCAATAAAGAGATTGAATAATAATATTATTGCCTTAAATTTTGTAATAATTAAGGTAATATTTACATGGTACAAGTACAGATCTTGATAATTAGATCTATGTGAAAAAACTTTAACAAGGGATTGATGGATTCATGACTTCATATCGATTCAAATCTTCTAATGAATAAAAAAACATGTTGGCACGCAGTGGGAAGACCCAGGGTTAATCATTTATATACGAACAAAACCCTTAGACACTGGCCCTTTCGAAATCATCTGTAGAGCAAGTGAAGTCTCACCTAAGGCATCTTGAGGGGCTGCATGAACTAAAGATCTTTTAATGATGAGGGTAAGTAAGGAATTATTCATGTTCTTACTACCATTTACTCATGTGTGCAGTTCTCATTGCTTCACAATCACTTATCACTCAACATATTTTATGCGTGGCATTCTCCTACTTAAACATTCACTCAATTACATATAACGATACATTCAACATATATCATCCTTTCACCATAACATTAAACATCATAAAATGCAAAGACAAGACATCAAAACACCCATGTATAACGTGGTTCACCCAACTTGGGCTACATTCACAATGAATGGCTTCTTTTATTATTCATTGATAATTATCTTACAGTTGTGCACTGCATTAAAAAATATGCAAAGATAACATTACCCAAACTTTCCTAGCCGTTCTGTTGCAGTGCGAGATTCACTCCTTAGTCATACCTCCATCTTCTTCCATCGCTCAACTCAACTTACCCAACAAGAATTAATACTTTCTCCTCCATCCAACCTCTCCCACCCAAAAACCCTTTACATATTATTACATCAAAATAGGGCTAAGATTGTTACAAAGTGGAAAAAATGTCCCCAAAATCCTAATGATATATAACCGTTTTCCACCTTTTGCGAGTTGTTCCGTCGCACATCCTTTTGTTGTGCACTTTGACTCCTCAAAGTCCAATCCTATCACTCATCCTTCTGCCATGCACTTTGTCTTGTCAAAGTATTCCCCCATCGCATGCTCTGGTCCATATTCTAACTATATTTTATTCTTTGACCCCTTTTGGCGTAGATCCCAAAACTGAACCAAAATAACTATCCAAATATTATAGCTTCCTTTTATTCTTTGACCACTTCTGGCATAGATCCCTTAATGGATTCACTTATCTTCATGGCCTGATATTCCAATGGGGCCTTCTTCTCTTTCTACGCCTATGGGAGTTCTTGATATACCTTCTTGAATGCATGTTGCATTCTTTCAACCTTCTACACAGCCTCATCATGCTCTTGTTTAACTTTGTTGTACTCAATCTCTAAGGTGAAATTTTATGCTATCACATTCACTAACTCACTGGATGTCTTATCTGCACACACATTTAGCTCTTACGTTGTTCTTATCAGTAATTTCTGCAATACATCCATTGGTAGTTGTGATAGCACTAAGTCAATATGACCTAGTTCCCTGTCATGTTCTTGCATTTATGTTGTGGGGAAATAAACTACCCTTGTTGCTAGCTTAATCAATCTTCATTCTCCTATGACTAATAAGGACTAGGATATTGTTGGCCCTACCTTTCTAGTCTTAGTATAAGTGGTTTTGGTTGGTTCCTCCTTCGTCTGTTACCCTGACACGATGTTTGCTACTTCTAATAGTTGTTGCAATTTTTCCTTCTATTCCTACATGCATCTGTTCATCTCTTCTTTTATTCATGTTACGTGTTGAAATGCATTGTGAGTGAATTATTTTACTTGGTCACCTATCTTCTCTAAATAGTCCTCAGTCAAATCCTGGATAACCACTTCCTTAATGACTTTGCGCTTCATTCATTTCTTTCCATGTATCCTTTTCTTTGGCTCTTTTATCTTCTTATCATTGCACAATACTGTCTGAGGAGTTGTTTCCTTTAGGACCTTTTCTCCGTCTTGGTCATATTATTCTTCATCCTCATCGACCTCATGTATTTTCAGGCTTTTCTAATTTCCCTATCTTTGTTGGTGGAATCTTCCACTCATTTTCCCAATCGACCATAATGTGTCCCATCTCCTCTTTTGTCAATCTATATTGTGTTGGCATCCATTGTTGATCTAGTTCCTTCTTTGCTTGTACATACATGTCATGACACCCAGCCTTAAAACACACCACTTCCTTATGTGTCTCGACCACTTGAGGGGGTATGCCCGGTGTCCTTTGGATGTTGTCTCTAATATTTTCCTTGTAAATGTAAAACGAAACATTAATGTCCATCTATCACGCCTTATGTGTCGTGTACCAAAAGGTGTTGATATCACGTGGCTAAGAAAGGATTCTCCTTGCTTCCAAAAAATCACTGTCATTGGGCTCTCTCCAAGCTAATATCGTGAATATAATTAGTAACCAGGATTAGTGGAACTTGGTCCCCTTGTCCTTTGATTCCTCACAATCGATCAAAAATCAATTTCACAAAAACATTGCCTAGTTCATTTGGACACCCTGGACACATCATTTTTTTGTTGCTATGATTGTTGCTAGAACTTGATCTTTTCTGCAATTCCTTAATAGATTATAGGATAAGGCTTGCGTTCCAAATCTTACCATCGTGTCACATATGCTTGCAACATCCAATCCACATTATCCATAGAACGTATGGAATTTCTCTTTCATTTTCTCAAAGAGAGTCTTTTCCTTCTTCTTCTGAAAAAAAAATGGTGTGGGGTCCTTCCACTATGATGGAAGACCCGAAATGTGCACTATTAAATCAACTTCAATGGACACTATAATTTCAAGCCATATGTATCCCCGTGTACACAAATTAGCATCATTTTTACACATGGAATGATCTCCTAGATCCGTACAAAATGTGGTATATTGAACATGTTTAAAAGACCTTATTTCTGCAACCCACTAGCCCATGCATGTGGCTCAATGACTATCATATGAGTCTTAGAACTAATGGAATTTATAAAAAAAAAATTGGGCACTAGATTTGGGAACTTATTTTATTCTGTGATGTCATGGTCAACATATTTCAGAGATGGTATTATCCCTAACATATCCCCTTCCACAATGACTTCCTCTAGAATCGATGGCTCCATTAGCAAGTACTTTGCATCCTTTTGTAAGTTGAAATGCCTTGCGGATGGATTTTTTGGCGGGATATAATCCATGGGGAGTATTTCTATTGAGGATGATACCTCCTATGTCTTTTCTACCACTAGCAGCGTTGTGGGTTGGCCGTGTGTTTTATTTGGGACTAATGCCAAATCTATTGTTGTTGCTTCTTTAGGCGGTGCCATTTTTTTCTACAACTGGTGTTATGTAACTCTTCTCTAAACTTTGGCTTTGTAACTTCGGCTCTGAAAATTTGGCTCTAAAACTTTGACTTGGAAACTTGGATCTGTATGCAAACTCTAATTGAAAATAAACTTCCTTTTTCGACGCTATGCTTTCTTTTATACTGCATTTCCAGTTGTTAACTTCCTTTCATGCCTAAACTTTCTGTCTAGTCCACTAATTCTTTTCATTCATTACCAACCTTAATGATCTATTCACTTTGTATCTTCAAAAAAATTTTCATTCAATTCTGCTATCTATCACAATCTTTTGTCCATTCTGCATTTATTATTATGCAACACCACTACTTTTACTTCATGATATCTCTTTATTGCATGTCTTGTCCTGGATTGTCTTAAATTCTCTTAGTTTTCATTTGCACAATCTCATCTCTATGCATGATCTCTTCCTTTTGTGCGATCTCTTCTATCTTCACAATCTTGCTTCCATCGTCTGTGAATTCTTCCTCCTTTTTTCTCTTCCATGACATTTTCTTTCTTTTCTTCTTTACCTTCTAACCTTAAATTTCTTCACTTATCAACTTTTGAATTCTTCCCTAAAGCATTTTAATTCTTTTCCTATTTTACTTGTTTTTTCTTTATTTTTCTTCCTTTTCTTGTTATAGTACATTATGATACAAATTAGTCTGCACATCTCCTCTAGTGAGTGGGAGGAGACTGTCCCTGTATGGTTTCAGTCGACTCCTATTCACTATTCCTTCCATTACTTTTCCATCCAATTGTTCCAACTGAAAAACACATGTGTCAGTCACATATATGATCACATATGGCCCTAGCTAATGTGTCCTAAATGTTTGTGGGTGCTATAAGAATTTATTGTCATAGAGAAGCACTAGATATCCTATTTGGAACTTCTTTTTCTTGATGTGTCTATCATGCCATGCTTTTTCTCATGCCTTCTGTACTTGTTGATGGAACCCTGCAATAATTTGATCTTCCTCTAACACTAGTAACCGTGATAATATTTCTTGTACTATGTTAGAGTCTGTAAGGTCTGTTATCACAACAATGCGCAGAATCGGTACAAGAAAATCCATGCGAGTTACTGCTTCACTTCCATACTCTAATCTAAAATGCATCTGACCTGTCAACATCTTGTATGTAGTTCTATAATCCCATAACACTGTAGGTGTTCTTAAGTCCCAATCATCCCATCCTACATTGAAAAACTTGGTCAATGCATTTTCCAGTATCCTATTGAAGGCCTCCACAATTCCATTTTCTTGTGGGTGATATGGAGTGCTATTTCAATATTGTATCTGGAACTCTTCTATCATTCCTCCAGTTTTATTTTTCAAGAAGTGAGTCCCCTAATTAGTCATAAGTAATTTAGGACACCGAAACCTTGTAACTATGTTCTCAAACAAGAACCAAATAATTGTCTTCATGCTACAATCTATAAATGGTTCTACCTTTGCCCACCTTGTCAAGTAGTCTGTCGTAGTAATTATGTAATTGGATCTTGTTCTCCTCTTTGGTGGATTAATCAGTCTGATAAAATATACTTCCCATTTTTCAAACACCTGTAAGGTGACTTGCGGATTCAACTGCCTCATATCATCTCTTCGTGATGACCTTCCTACTCTCTAACAAACATCGCAACTTTGAAAATACTCCTTAGTATCCTTGTGGAGGGTAGGCCACCATATCCTTACGTACAATATATTTTGTTTTGTCTCCTTTCCTGCATAATTTCCTCATGCAATTCCATTATGTTCCTCTACTAGAATCATTGGTGTTTCATGTTCTAGCACACATCGCCATAGTATCCCATCTATTCCTAACTTATATAAGTTTCCTATGATTAATTGATAATCCACTGCTTTAACCACTAGCTGCTTCTTCTGTGCTACTATTATATTAGATGGAGCCACTCATGTGCTCAAATATTGGACAATTTCTACAAAATGATCATCTAGCATTTGAACTAAGAATAAATGTGCATCCACTAAATTATCATCTAGGTTCCTTGCATATTCTCATGTTAGTATCCACGAAAAATGGTATGGTCTTGCATTTAGTTTCCATGTCTTCACAATAACTTTGAAATCATACTTCTCGAACAACAATATCCATATGCATACTCTTCCCCCCAACACTGGCTTATTTAATAGATATCTATGTGTAAAGTGGTCTATATACATCTTGAAATGGGACCTTAACAAATAGTGTCTGAAATTCTTCAAGGAATACACCATTTCCAATCCTTCCCTTTCTGTCATCGTGTAATTCTTTTGAGTAGTTGGCAACTTCCTTCTAGCAAAAGCAATTGGATGATCTAACTCTCCCTCTCTTGGTTGGGCTAACATTGCACAGAGCGCTATCGATGAACAATCCACATGAACGTTAAACTCTTTCTACCAATTTTGGAACACCATAATGGGTGCAGTTACTAATTTTTATTTCAATACGTCCAGACCCTTTTGACATTCTTCATTCCATTGAAACTTAGATTCTTTCTTCAATAAATTATCCATTGGAGCTATAATATTTGCATAACCTTTAATAAATTTCCTGTAATATCTGGTATGACCCAAAGTTGTTCTCAACTGTCTCACTGATTCAAGAAGTGGAAAATTAACAACTTCTACTATCTTGGCAAGATCAAGTAACAAACCTTGCTTGTATACCACATTTCCTAAGAATATCCCAAATGACGTGAAAAAAATACTTTTCTTCAAATATAATGAAATATGATATTGTCTACATATGTCAATCATCAACCTTAGAGTTTCAATGTGATATTTCAATAGGATAAATACAGTCCAATCATCTTAAGTGCACTTCAAGAAACTTATGAATAAACTCCTTAAAGATTGTGAAAAGTACTCTAGAAAACAAAACAGGTGCATTCTTTAACCTAAACAACATCACTGTGTATCGGTAGCATCACCATTCTATCAAAAAATTCATCTTATGTTTGTCTTCTGGTGCAATATTTGTCTGATGGTATCCTAAAAATACATCGGTGAATGAGTAGGCCTCCTTCCCTCCTACGTTTTCTAATACTTCATCTATAAAGGGGGTCAGAAACAGGTCATGCAAACATGCATCATTCAACTTCCTTAGCTCTACAAATATTTTAATACATCCTGTTTTATTTCCTTGAACCACCATTAGATTTATCTAGTTGTACTCTATGATGGGTTCGATTATACCATATTCTATCATTTTGTCAAGCTCTTGTTTCACTTTTTCCTTGTATTTCAGCTTCAATCTGTAAGGTCTCTATCTTACTGGATTTGGATCAGGTTTTAAAGGTATCTTCATTTATCCTAATTCTCAATCTATTCCTTTAATCTCTAAAACAGTTGTTGGAAAGAGATCTTAATACTCGTGCAATAGGTTTACAATGTTTTCCATAGTTTCATCGTTCCAATAATCACCAATTTTTACAAACTTTGGTATCTCCTTTGTGCCAATGTTCACTTTACGCACTCTGAATGGATTCACTTATGATTTATATTTAAGTTTTGGACCTACTATGTCACACTCCCCTTCAGTCTCTAGTACCTGTACATTTCTTTGGTCCTCTACTTCTTGGTCTTGCTCAATAACGTTATAACATTCTAATATTTCATGGGCTGTCGGAGAGTCCCTATGCACACTACATGTAGGTACTATTTATTCTTGATATTCCTCCATAAAACGTTTTCTACTAACGGTGACTCATCTTCAAAATTAATTGTTACCTTTGAGTTTCAGTTGAGCTCTTCCCAGTCTGTTGTCCCTTTGCGCACTTCTAGTTCTAAATACTAGTTCCTGGGAACTATCTCCTATGTATGTATGAACCTGTGCATCCATTCCTTCTTCAGAACTTGCCTTCAAGTTATAATACATCTTGCAACATGATATTTCGAATCACTCATCCTTGTATACTTGTACATAACATCTTCTCTTCCAAACCTGATCTGCATCAACCTTTTACAATGTTACCAATCTTCTATCCTTCTTTGTCGGTTCCCCACAATCTTGTTGGAGTTTCTCTTAGTGAAATATACAATGATAATAATCTTTGTTGTTCATGTATCTACAACTCAAATACATTGACAAAATAACCTACCTCCATTAATCCCTCAAAATTTGGCATATCATGTACCTCTATTATGATCCAACGCAAAGAGTGAGTAATGCAAGCACATATTCTAGTCCATACTTCATGCAACCGGTGTTGCCAGTGTTCAATTCCTTCCTCCAAGTCTAATGCACACATGCTTATTCTTCTCCCAATAAGAACACCATCTATAGTGGGATTGATGTAGTCATCCATGCATGATATCCTATTATATAATTTATCAATTTCCTTTCTCACGGGCTCCACATATTTTCTTGCCTCCATAGGGTCTAATGTCGCAGTGAAATTTAAGACTCCTCCTTAAAAAATGATCTCTCTTTTCTTAGAGTTAATAATTTCTTGATTTTCGATGTCCCAATCCAATCCAAGCAAAGTTGGATATGGATGAATGTTATCCATGATTTGAATAACCTCAAATTCAACTACACTGCCCACTCGATCTATATTAACAGGTACTCCTTCCAATCTCCCAATTTCTATTATCTTATGTTAGTTATCGAACATCAACTGAACAGTTGACCAAACTAGCTTTGCTTTCCCCATCATCTCCCACATCTGTCTTGGAAGAAAATTTACTTCTAATCCTGAATCTAAGATGACATTGTCCATATCATATTCTCCTATCCACGCACTTAATTTGAACTCTCTATTTCTCCTCTGCTTACA
Source organism: Picea mariana (assembly GCA_032191745.1). Lineage (NCBI taxonomy): Eukaryota > Viridiplantae > Streptophyta > Pinopsida > Pinales > Pinaceae > Picea > Picea mariana. Next base: position 21,881 of record JASDQU010242226.1, read on the forward strand.
GAATACTTGGTTCACTACTTGGTTCTTCTTGCATCAACTATAAACAACACTTTTGAAATTCTTTCAAAGTATTTACCTTTTCTACCGACCTTTCTGGATTAGTGCTATCATAAAATAACAACATATCATATATTGGTGGTGCCTTTGACAATGATGTCATCGAGTCAAGTCCTAGTATATTCTTCCTGGATTTTTTATAGGTTTATGTTTTTGTCTGTGGATTGAATGTTGGCATGGGATTAACTACTTTCCTTATCCATTGTTCAACTTACTTTCCCTTCTTCATTGAATCTAGTTTGGTTCTCATTTCGTCACACGTAACAATTGCTACTTTTTCTTGATCGTCACATTCCTCAAAGACTATCATCTACAGGTTCTAGTTCTGATTCTGATGTTGGTTTGATGTTGGTTCTAGTTCTGTCTCACCTGGAAATTCTCTATCAGTTGAGGAAAGTATTCTCTCACATGATCCAATGATCTGAAATATGTGCATGTCATGCAAGGATTCAATAAATATCTTCCTAAATGTACTAGTTGATTTCATTTATAACAAATTATGGGTCCTCTGCCTCCTCGACCAAATCCTCCACATCCTCGACCTTTGTCAAATCCTCCCCGTCCACCCTGATTAAGTCCTCTTGGAGTTTTTTACTATGGAACTCCTCCTTCTTCTTTGGAATTTTCTTCTTGGATTCTATACCCGTCTGAAGTGCACTCTCTTATTAATTCAAATGCACAACAATCTTTCTCAATGAGTCCTACCAATTTGAAAAAATGACAAAATAATTTCCTAGGTGTACTTTGGTACTTTTTCACTAAGGGATAAGCCGTCAGATAATGTCCCTATGTATTTTATATCTCACAATAGCCTACTCCTCCTCACAATGGGTTTGTGGATCCTGTGGCCATACACTATGTGAATGTTGAACATTCTTCCTTTTTGTTGGCCTTCTATCATACATGTAATACACCAAACATGTTCAAACTTTTACTTTTCCTTCGTTATCTCTGATAATTGAATTTTGAGTGCAACCAACTGTGTTTGTACCTGTTCCATACACGTGCCATCTCCTACAAGATATGCTTCTAATTTCATTTCAATTTCCAACGCTTTTGGTTGCGACATGACCTTTTGTAGTGTTAATGGATAGTGAATGTGCATAAATAGACCTTCAATAAACCATTCTCGATGTTTCTTGTCAGGGATATAAAATGTTAAAATACCCATCACATCTTTAAATATGTGGTTGTAATCCCATGCTATCTCATTCTACACTTGCTTAATCTCTTTCAGCTATGTAATATATTGCAATTTAGATTTCAACTTCCTAAATTCCTTCTACAATTCTTCTCCAATGTCTACCGAAGTTCTTGAATTTATAGCATATTTAGTTGTATGATACCTCATATACCATAACAATGCATGACCTTTGAACATCATGGATAACTACGCGATCTTCGTCACCTTTTCTTGGACATTCTTCACACTCCATATCATGTCGCATACAAACAAGTGATTCTTAGTGTCCTCCGACATTGCTCCCTGAAAGTCAGTAATTCATAGTGTATTATCTATCCCTTCCATTGTACTCAGTGTAGTGCTTACCCCTGGTGATGCTCAATTACTCAGGTTCGTTGTGCTACTTCCATTATTCTAAATATTTCTCTAACTTTCTCCACTCATTACAATCTCTATTGAATAAGTCTTGGTTCCTACTTCAATTCTCTATGATGCACATGGGGTCGTGGGTTCAACATAGATTCCGATATGATATGCATTTCCTTCTCCTATTGGAAAATATTGAGGATATCTTTCCTTCATTTTCCTTTCTCCATATGGTGTGATCTAAAGTATTGCATAGGGGTCACTTTCTTCAAATTATCTATATTGTTTTTATTTCCCATCCACAGTCTCCTTCTTATTATATCTAAACCTTTTCCCACAACACAATATTCCAATATATTTTTCTAATTCACTATCCTCTTCTCTCAGCATCCTCAGTGCATTTGATCTTTACTCATCCTTCCCACTCTCAGATCCTCCTCTGGTAATCCCCTAGTCCCTCTATGTGCACGAAGGCGCCTAGCTACCGAACTCCATATTCATTACATTCATATTGCACAGTAACATCATTATCCAAGTAGACAATGCTCTCAAATATATTCCATGTGGACCTTTGAAAAACTCCCTCTCTATGACACTATAAGACAGGGTACAATCTATCACAAATTCTGTAATATAACCCCCCAGTATACTATTCAACTAGAAACCAATCACGCGAGAAACTGTAACTATCTTATCACTTCAGGGGTCTAGTTTCTCTGAGCTTCATCTCTATATCTCCCAGTGTTCTCAACTATCCTTTATAACCATTCAGTCAAAATTATCAAAAATTCACCAAAGAAAATTTCATGAAAGTCTATGAAAACATACCTTTGTAACCATTGTTCACCATTGAGTCGCACGTTTCTATTATGTTCTATGGAAAAGTCTCATTTCTTCCTCTCTATCCATTCTTCAATTTCTTCCTTATTCAACCTCCAAAACATTCCCCTCAATTACAGTTCTAGGTACCGACAACAAAACCATTTATTGGCATGTAGTGGGAAGACTTGAGGTTAATCATCTATATACCAACAAAACCATTATACACCATCCCTTTCGGCATCACCTATAGAGAAAGTGAAGTCTCACTTGATGCATCTAGAGGAGTTGGAGGAACCAAGGCTCTGGAGTGACGAGGGGAAGTGAGGCATTATTCATGTTCTTACTACCATTTATTCATGTGCAAAGTTCTCATTTCTTAAAAATCACTTATCATTCAACATATTATATGTGTGACATTCTCCTACTAAATATTCATTCAATTACTAGATAACAATACAATCATCACATAACATCATTTCACCATAACACTAAACATCATAAAATTCAAATACAACACATCACAACACACATGTTTAACGTGGTTCAACAAACTTGGGCTATGTCCACAATGGTTGGCTTCCTTTATTAGTCATTGATAACTCTCTTATAGCTGCGCACTGCACTACAAAATATGCAAGAAGAACATTACCCACCTTCCTAACCATTTTTTTGTTGTGTGAGCTTCACTCCTCAGTCATAACTCCAAATTCTTCCTTCGATCAACTCAACTTACCAAACCACCATTAAGACTTTCTCCTCTGTCCAACCTCTCCTACCCAAAAAACC
>JASDQU010242226.1:47699-61541 GCA_032191745.1 Picea mariana
TGATCACACTTTCTTCTTCTACATGTATTTATTTCATAATCTTGCTTGTATTATTGAAAACTTTGAGTTTTCATAATTTTTGGTCATACGTTTTGTCGAAAAGGAAATTTCAGTTTTGCTTGTTTTTGGATAGTTGCATTGCATATAAAAGAAAATTTGTATTACCTACATTACATTGAAAAGATAAATAATTTGCATTTTTTAACCATTCCTCAATGCTCTGTTTCCATTAAATAATAACCTTGTTTTTCTGAACAACAATTTTCTTAACATGCTTCATTTTATGTTTAATCTCAAAACATCACTAAATTTCATGTCCGTAAACATTTGAGTAAACAAAACCCACTAAAATTAATGCATGATATTAAAGTAGTTAGAATTTTATTTGTAGGGTATACAAACTAGTCTAGGTTTAGGGCCTTAGAATAGGATTGGAGAGATAACTCTCCAAGGTCATTTTACAAACATAGGAGGATGAGATATGGAGAGACAAATCAAATTAGCATATAGGTGTGGTTGATAAACTCCTCTAACACAAGATCCAAACACAAGGTCATGTGAGGAATATTTGAGGTTCTAACCCCATTGAGGCTTGACCAAGCATAGTGGAGAGATTGTATACGGGGGTTTCGCTAGTACCCATACCTCCTTGAGAGGCGGTGATTTCAAAGAATCGAGATTTACTACCCTACCCATATGTTTAATTTGGACTTTTGATGATGAATGCAAGTTGGTATCCATAGTTTATTTTTGTAGGTATCTCATAAGTGATTACAGGGGGTTTCCCATGGTACCCGAGGTAGGCATCATATCATTCTATTAGTACCAATGGAGGGTTCCCCATGAAGTGATGGTTACTTGCACTGGGTAGGGTTGGTAAGTGGAGGTTGGAGTAACTGCTTCTCACTCCTTCGTTCTTCGGTTGCGAGACTTAATCAACCCTTTCCATTTCTTCGAAGGGAACTTCCCTAACTTTTTTTCTATTTAGTCTCAACACATAATCCACTTGATTTGGGGTATGGAAGGAGTAGTTTGCATGTGTTGATTCCTTAGGACTTTTTGTAGTGGTATTCTCTTTTCATATAAACAACCTTAGCGACTTTTTTGGTGGATAACTTGAATCATTGATTTAAAGTGGTTGACCATCCTCTTCGTCGGTCTCAGAGGGTTCAAGGAATTCCACATATAAGTGAATTATCCACCACCTCCTTTGATATGTCAACTTAATCAATCTAGTGATTTTGTACCAAATGATATTGTTGATCTTGTCGATATTGAGACCGCAAAATCAAGTTCTTCTGCATCAAAGGTTACACATATATCGGATCTAGAAGCTAAAGGGTTTGTCCAACCTTTTAAACCTCTATTAATTGGACCAGACGATCCAATTTTGGTGTGTCTTGTGACTACCAAGTCAAGTAAAATTGATAATATCCCTCTTCGGTGGGATATTATGGAAGGAAATTCATGTGTCTAGGTCCATGGGAACTTCAAACCCCACTTTTGATATTCTTGGAGGGGGGATTTCACCTCCCCACCCTTCTATCCAAAATAATAATGTGATTCACGACACAATGGTTGCATTGGTCAGTGGCTCCATGCCAATTATTTTTGGGTCCACTTAATATTCAATTGTGATTCCTTAGTCTCCTTTCATTTATAATGAATTTTCATTTGGAAAGTCATCAATAGGCATGTAGAATGTTTTAGATAATTCTCGGTTGTTCACTCAAAATATTAACTTTAGAGAAGGTAGTTCTTCAACTCCTTTGCACTTTATTCCTTAGGGTGTTAGGCATATCCCTCGATCATTCCATTCACTAAAAAGTAGTCCCTTCATGTCTTCTGGGACTAATACCTTGATGGGATGGAGTGGTAATATGAGTGGAGGATTTCCATCATCTGACATTCCTTTGAATTCTAACCCTTTCACTCTATTTGGTGGATTCGGGAGAAATTCCTTCCCCTCATATGGGATGTTTTCAAGGGGAAACCCCATCCAAATTTAGTAGAATCATACACAAAGGTATTTTTCTTCGCAATGGATGTCAACGAGGGTAACCCATTCCAAAGTCAGTACAAACCTACGCAAGGGTCTTTCCCTTCACAAGGGATGTTGGCAGGGGGAAACCCTATACCATCTTATGGAAACTTGATGGGCAGAGTATTTCCTCCTTTTATCGAGGAATATATCGGTTTTAATAAAAATCATAGCTCACCTGCAAAATCTTTCTCGCAACTTGTTACTAGTAACAATAATCCAGGATATCCATTTTTTGGTTGTTAACCAACCCAAAGTTTCCAAGCATAGTAGTTGGAATTTTAGGCCACAATCGAGACTTCCTTTCCTGAAAACATTAGAATTTCCAGACTTATTGAAGCTAATGAATGACTTGGTGTCTCACAATCCAAATTAGCCCCCGATGCCCACTAAATTTCCCTCAGGAATTCCAAAGTTTGAAATCAGAGTTGGTGAGGATATGGGAGATCACATAATGAGATTTCATTTATGGTTCTTATCAAATTCATTGAATGATGAATCCATTCGGTTACTTCCTTTTCAACGCACTCCCATGGGATTCATTGCAAAATGGTACAACAAGCTTCAGGGGTTAGCTATTTTTACCTTTCATGTTTTGGCATTGGTTTTTCTGAACCATTTTCAACTTCCAGTCTGATACAATGCTGACACTAATTTATTATCTACACTATGACAAGACAAGGTGACTCATATCTTGGATCACATCCAAGAGTGGAAAAGGAGAAAAAGTATGATCAAGTCCAATATTCTTGATGAGTTCCTCCTTGAATGGTTTCTCAAATCCTTTTTTCCATATATTTCCAAGGATGTTTCCAAGTCAGGGGTATCATCTTAGGAGGAAGCCATTTTTAGGGCCCAATAGTTGGATCTAATCTATTCTCAGTTTGGGATCCTGTATGATATATTACTAGACACACTACAGCCAAGTACTAACCCTTCAAAATTGAATTTTATACCACATGTCGATCGCATCATCAGTTCTGTCAATAACTCTACCACGACTATGGTTGAAATCCAAATGAAACATATGACTGTTCATAAAAATACATTTGGTAACGATACGAATTCAATCGCTCCCCTCATCCAATTGTCATATGTACATGTTGCGCTATCGATGAATCCAAAGGGTGCCTAACGAGATCCAAAAATAGAATCTAATTTTTATACCATATTTTCCATACATTTAACCCCTCGCTGCTTAACTATACCTTGTAGCAATCCATTATTGTGCGGGATTTAGAATTATTGTGTTTCCATTAAATTTATTTAGTAGTTTACATGAATTTATGATTAAACATTAGAAAAAGATCGTATTTTTATTTATCTTTGAGTTAATTTTCAAAGCCGATGTGTCAGACAGGTTGTGCAAATTGTGATATTTCCATAGGATGTATTTTGGTTCCCATTGTTGTGACTCTAGCTTGACAGTTGCTACAAATCCTTATTGTAATGGTTGTAACTCACCAAGGAACTATTATCTGCTACAATGCATTATTGCAACTCCTTACTATAGTTGTTGCAACTCACTAGGGAACTATTCTACATTGTAACTCGTTGTTGCAACTCCTTACAAAAATTGTTGTAACTCGCCATGGAACTATTCTACATTGCAACTCACTTCTACAACTCCTTCTAGCAGTTTCTTCAACTCGCTGGGGAACTATTATTCATTGGAACTCATCGAAAGAACGATGATGCAATAAGAACCTTGAGCCCTCAGAACCGTGATCCAACACCAGAACTATGAGCCCTTGTAACCATGAGCCATGTTGTTACTACTCTATGTGAAAATTATGGATCGATTCAACAATAATGTTATTCCAAGAAAATTAAAGATATCAATACAATTTTGTGATTCCAAGAAAAAATATTATTTTGAGTAGTTAACCAAGAATCTTGGATTTCTTGGGAAAAATATCTTGGAATTATTTAGCAAAATATCTTGGAGTTATTTAAATTTATAATTGTTAGAAAAATATCTCGGAGTTATTCATTAATTACTAATTGTTAGATGGAAACTATTCATTTTTTAGGAAATTGTTGTAACCACTATTCATTTATTAAATCCATAAGTGGGTTTATTTAGATATTCATTATTTCTAGTTTCCATTAAATTTATGTATAAAAGAGAGAAATATCTCCATTATTCAGGGGGGACTCTTAGAGAAATGTTTGAATGAAAATGGAATAATTCATATTGAGATTTTATTTTAATTATTGACTTATAGTTTTCATAGCCTATGATTTAATTAATTTGATTTGTTTTGCAGATTTATAGTAGACTGATTTATTTATTTAATTTATTTGTTGAGCCCTTGGATGGGGTGAAATCTAGCAACCATGCAGATTCGAGAGTTAATATCCCTAGATGCCATCCCTCTTCTCCATTCATTCTTCATGAATTTCTTGCAAGTGAAAGGGATGTTGGTGCACTTGTGTGGTAATATTGATTTAATGGTTCCCTCAAATCACAAGCTGGATCCTTCCAAGCATAGTACGAATTTCCTGCATGTTGTCAACTTAGTTTTAATGGAGCACTCCCATATCAAGGAGGTCGCAAACATGAAGGTAAGCATTGGAATTTTTTTCATTGTTCTAGTTGTTGCTCAAATTCTAACTCAGGGGTATCTCTCCCACTCTAGTTTTTCCTCCTCTAGGTGTCCTCTCCCCCTCCCAATTTCCTTCTCCACCCTAGCTTTCCCAATGCCCAGAGAAATTGGAAATCCCAAGAGGGGACCAACCTATTATAGCTTCGTCGCTTGACACCGTCATCCTGGACCTTCTCCCAAACCAGTTCCACCCCCCACTTGTCAATATCACCCTATTGGCCCCCCTTTGAACTTATCACCAGGCTCCACCAAACATTGGATGTAGAATGACCAACCCATGGATTATGTTGAGGAACAAATCCTTCAATATCCTCCTATGGAACCCACATACTTCTTTGTCTTCTCTACTTTATATGTTTTGACTCCATGAGTTGCTTCTTGTCATCTTCCCCTAGAAAGCCACTTTTCCATAAACCTGGGAGGATGCCCAATCGAGGAAGAATTTCCCACAGTGGTTCACTAGGTAGAAGCGGTTTATCCTATTGGGGAATCTCCACCATTGATAGAGTTTGTAACAGATTCTCCCATAATGTGGCGCTTCCTAGAGGATCATATGCAATTAATTTTTGATATGCAACGAGATTTTGTGGAGTAGCTTCACCACCAAATGACCCTCTCTCAGCACCTAGAGTTTCTTTTCGATTCCCTGTCAAGTGAGCCAACAAAAAACAAGTTCCCAACATGCTGCCATCCCTTCGTGTTCGCTCCGTGACCATCCAAGGATGATGAAAATTCAGGTTCACCTAAAGTCTAATTTCCTTTTCTATTATCTTGTTTCTCTGTTTAGAAAAACCATGGTTGTATATAGAATGTTGAGAAGTGTAGGAAGTTCATCATGTATTATAATTAAGCAAACATTTGATAGAGCACCACCTATTCTAGTTTGCATAAGTATGGAAGAATAGGTGGCAAGTTTTGTTGTGTATACTATTTTAAAAATACTTTAAGGAAATACAAACTTTTATTTACAAAAAAAAGAAAATTATTTGTTCATAAGATTTATTGCAATCATGATGTGTTTAATTGTTAAATGTTATTTCAATTATGCAGTTGATTATTCACGTAGAATTGCATTTGTTTATTCTTTCCCATTACATTTCAGATTTATTTTTCATTCCTATATTTTTTCAATAATGGTTCTTAACGTAGTGGCTATATATTTTGGTATGGGTAAAGACATGGATCATATTGGCAAGGATTAGGCTCTGATTTCAAGGGCTTAGTTAATTTATTTTCCAACAAGTAATTAATCAATTTCCTTTCAGCATGTGTGATTTAATTTTAGCAAGCATGGTGCGCTATTTCAATTCCGCAAGAGTAATTTAGGATTTCAATTATTCCATTAGTTTTAGTGCACATAGATGGGGTTACTTCGAGAGATATGTTATTCATAGTCTAGATAACCACAACCTGTGTGTTTCTTTTAAAGAAGGTGCACATTCTTATAATTAGATTGCCAGGGTTTCTTCAGGAGATAGTTGATTCATACTATTGATATTGGCAGCTAGTGTGTTTCATTTCTAGCATGTTTGTTTCAATTCTAGAACATGTGGCATTTAGTTTTCTTCAAGTGTGATATTTACTTTTCTGCAAAAGTGTGAATTTTATTTCCTGAAAATTGCTTTAGAATGCTACCAAGTTTGCGAATTGTCCATACTCTCTTTGAAAAGGTAATCATTAACATTATGCCTACAACACATAAAAAGCATAGGTGTTCCTACATATGTAGTGCACAACTCATAGTTGTATAGACTCAAGGGATATAAACAAAATCACCATCGGGTACATATTTCCATTGCCAAGGATGGATGAATTAATGGATTGTTTGAGTGAAGAAAGCTATTTTTCAAAGATAGATTTGAAAAGTAGATATCAACAAATAAGGATGAGAGAAGGTGATGAGTGGAAAACATCCTTCAAGACAAATGAAGGGTTGTATGAATGGCTTGTTATGCCATTTGGCTTAACAAATTCCCCAAGTAATTTTATGAGGTTGATAAATGAGGTATTGAAATATTTCATTGGTAAGTTTGTGATTGTATACCTGGATGATATATTGGTCTTTAGTAAAACTAAAGAAGAGCATTTGAGACACTTAACATTGGCAATGAGGAGATTGCAAAAACAAAAGTTGCTGATAAATTTGAAGAAGTCCTCTTTTATGGAGACATAACTCATTTACTTGGGTTTTGTGATCTCTTCAAATGAATTGAAGATGGATCTAGAGAAGGTGAAAGAAATCAAAGAATGGCCATCGCCAAGGAGCATATTCGAGATGAGAAGCTTCCATGGATTAGCAAGTTTCTATCTGAAGTTCATTAGAAAGTTTAGTGGGATTTATACACCAATGCTAGATATAGTGAAGAAAAGACACAAGTCTTTCAAATGGACAGAAGAATATGAGAAAGGGTTCAATATATTAAAGGAGAAGATAACAAAAAAACCAATTTTGGTCTTGCCATATTTCGGGAAGACATTTCAAGTAAGATGTGATGCTAGTGGAGTTTAAATTGGATCAATCTTGAACCAAGACAATATGTTTGTTGCATATTTTAGTGAGAAGCTGAATGATACTAAGAGGAAGTACTCCACTTATAATAAATAATTTTATCCAGTAATTCAAGCCTTAAAGAAATGGAGGCACTATCTTGTACCAAAATAGTTTGTTTTGTATAGCAATAATCAGGCTTTACAATTCATAACTAGAAAAGAGAAGATAAACCAAAGACATGCTAAATGGATAGAGTTTATGGAAAATTTCACTTTTTTCATTAAACATATTTCTTGTAATGCTAACAAATTTGTTGATACATTGAGCACGAGATGTCTAATTCTACAGGAATTCCAAGTGAAAACCTTAGTGTTCAAGCACCTTAAGGAAATGTATTGTGATGATCCGGATTTTAAAGAGGCATATGAAGCATGTGAAAATTCTGTGATTAGATACAAAAGTCAGTGGACAAAGAATCTTATTCAAGATGGATTTTTATTTAAGGCTAGCAAGTTGTGCATACCGAAATTCTCAATGAGAGATAATCTACTGAAAGAAAAACATAGTGGAGGTCTACCTAGACATTTTGGCCATGACAAGACATTTACACAGTTGAACAGTTCGTACTATTGGCCAGGTATGAGAGCAGACGTGAAGCATTTTGTGAACAGATGTAATATTTTCTAGCATGCAAAATGCAAGAAACGGAACACTGGGTTGTATCGGACATTTTGTATTCAAGATAGGGCTTGGGATGAAATAAGCATGGATTTTGTGTTGGGTTTACCAAGGATACAAAAGGGAAGTGATTCCATTTTTGTGGTATTTTATAGGTTCTCAAAGATGGCACACTTTATCCCATTCCATAAAAGTAGTGATGCAACACACATCAAAAATTTGTTTTTCAAGGCAGTTGTGAGACTTCATGGGTTACCAAGGAGTGTTGTCTCAGATAGGGACACAATATTTGTTGGTCATTTCTGGAGAACATTGTGGAAGAAGCTGGAAAAAAAACTATCCTTTATTTCTTCATATCACCCTAAAACATATGGACAGAATAAGGTGGTGAATTAGAGTTTAGGATATTTGCTGAGGACTTTGGTCATTGAACATTATACTTAATGGGATTAAATTCTATCACAAGCAGAGTTTGCATACAATGAATCAGTAAAACGAAGTACCGAAAAGATTCCATTCTTGATAGTGTATGGAATGAATCCAAGAGGAGTATCAGAGTTGAGAGATCTGGAGTAGAATCAATTTAGAAGAACTGGACCAGAAGACTTCACTGCAAAAATGCAGAAGCTTCATAATTAGATCAAAGAGTAGTTGTAGAATAGAAGTAAAGAATACACACACAGAGTTGATTAGCATAGGAGAGAACTTAAATTTGAAGTTGGATATCATGTTCTGGCACATCTCAGAAAGGAAAGGTTCCCAAGGGGAACACATAATAAACTAAAAATGAAGAAAATAGGACCATGCGAGATCCTAAGAAAATTTAATGCTAATGCTTATGAGATAGAGCTTCCAGAGGATATGGGTATATCACCCATATTAAACATTTCATACCTTCATCCTTATAGGGAATATGACACAAAAGGGTCAGAAGATCAGAAAGAGATCCAGTGGGAGAAGCATATAAATGTATAAAAAAACCCACAGATGGATATGATCATAGATCAGAGGATTGGTAAGAAGACTAGGAGAAAGACATATTTTGAGTTTTTGGTAAAGTGGAAAGGACACCCAAGAGAGGATGCCAGTCTGGTAAATGAAGCAGATATCTAGAAGCATGGAAAGTTAGTGTAGGATATCATGGACAAGAGTCCATGATTTTCTGTCCAGAGGAGTATGATGCAAAAGCATCATCTGCAAAGCACAAGTGGAGGAAAACTCAACAACCCAGCACACATTTTGAAGAAATTTTGAATTTCAAAAAGAACATGTCATGAAATATTTTGAAAAGACTATAATCAATGAACATCTTTAATTTTTAGGAGTGGAGGCATCGTAGGAGATCGATTGGGAATGTATTTTCTTTAATATAGCTAGTTGCAATATAGATTCGATGCATTTTCTCTTATCTGTCTGTCTCGAAAATTTATGTAATAATCCTTAGAAGTTGTAATCTTTTTATTTGATAGGATAGCACTAAGGTAGTCATAGGGAAAATATCTATGAGATATTTTATATAAATAATTGTATTGTTGCCTAGAAGAGGTTGTTGAATTTATTGATATAGCTGTTGATAGATTGTTGTTGAAGTAGTTGTTGTAGAGACTGTTGAAGCTTATCTGTATTGTATGAGCCCAGGTACATTTTCATTTGAAGGAATATAATAGAGAAGCATTATTCCAAATGTCTAGTGTTGTTATTGATGTGTCTATCTAAATGAATGAATAGTAGGATTTTTGTTTAAGTGCAATTCTCTGTTATTCACTCATTCTTATGTTTATGAACACATTTACATGGTTGAATGTATGAATCTGTTAGAGTTTAGATAAGTTTAAATTGTTTCTCTTCTTAATTTTATGCAAGGAGTGCATATTTCCCACAAGGATTGCATTGATAGAGTCTATTTTGACTCGAAAACTCAGAAGAGACAAGTTGAACTTTCATTTGCAAGAAGTGCATAGTGTCTGCAAGGAGTGCGTTGACAGAGTCTTTTGGCTCAAAAGATAAAGAGGAATAAATCTAAGTTCATTTGAAGAGGAGTGTAAACAAATTTTGCAAAGTGTGAACAGTCGCTCAAAGAAATCGAGTTGAGTGAAGATCTGTTGAAAGGTGTGCACAGATTCAAAATTCGACTAAGTGTCGAAAAGGCGTTATGAGAAGTTTAGATTTTTCGAGGAGGAACGAGCTCAAAAAAGATAGCAATGATAATTATTCAATAGGGCGGTTCCCTTTAAGATTTCACAATTAATGAGCAAGATCCATTCAAGAGGGAGCGAGATCATTCTAGACCTTCAGATATGGGAGATATGCACAGGTGATAGTCATGGAGTCTTTTGGAATTTCGTGGTTTGGAGGCCTTAAATTGTTTGAGGAGAGGGATTTATGAAGTCCCAGAGCTGTGAAGTGAATCCTAATTGTTGGTATCAAGGAGGATACGTGGCAGAAAATCAAAGACTCCAGAAGGTAGAGCTCCAAAAGTTTTGCACGGAGCAAAGGGAAAACTTCGCCGAAGTCACAGAGAGTGAAGTAGATCTGGACCGTTGATCTAGAAAGAAATGTGGCGGAGATCTGTATAGTCTGGGAGAAGAGTACTTTGGAGGAAAATGAGAGTGGTGAAGCCAAAACGCCTGAAGCGCGAAGTAACAAAGTCCACAAGAGTCATCGATCTATGGAATACATGCATCAACAGATCGAGGACTTTGGGAAGTCGTCTGGAGTGCCAAGAGGTAAGAAGCTAAAACCTTAGTCGTTGATTGCTTATACACATGGAGAGTGGAGATTTACTTCAGAGAAAAGTCACTTCGGAGGAATTTAAGTGTGAAGGAATGTGAACTACCGAAGGCCGAAGCTTCATAGTTCATCTGAATCGTCAATTGGGATAGGACACATGGGAGAAGATTTGCCACTTCATAGGATTGATAATCCAGGGGATAGAACACAAAGGGGTGTTGACTATTCGTCGTTGAAAGAGGATTAAAGGACGAGTCTCAACTGTTGATCAATAAGATCACGCCACGCTTGATCTGAAACTCTAGGTAAAGGTCACTCCAAGGAAAAGGAGTGTTTGGAACACTCGAAACTCCCAAAGCTAGAGTTCTAAAGTAGATCACAGTCATTGGATTTTAGAGAAGCGTCAACCGCAGATCTGGTCCGGGTGATTCCATGAGTCCAGAGCTCATGTAAAAAGGGAGTAAGATTCTTTCACAAAATCACCGAAGTGCGAAGTTGTGAAGAGAACTGGGTCGCGGTCATAGCCCATGGTCATATTGGAGAAGGAGTCTAGCACAAGAGCTAGCACTCATATATTTGGTGTTTGCAAAAGAACTCAAGAACATATGTGTGAGTAACTTGAACCTAAGGGTGACATCAAAGGGACCTGTGTGTCATTTTTTCAAGGTCTATTTGAGTTTTGAAGAGCCAATCCGACTTAGTGGTTGAAGATCCAAGACCGGGAGGTCAAGCAGCCTCGAGGAGAGAAGGGGGGTCTACATCATTGTGCAGAAGCGAGACCATCGTACAGAGATATATCCTTTGTAAAGGATCGTGGAATCATTACCATTACCATTTGAATCTCAGGATAAATCACAAATGTTGAATCAGGGAAGCTCTATATTGTTAGATCGAGAGTCGAGTAAACACGAACCATCAGATAAATGTGAAGCCAGAAGCTGGGAGATATTAAGTCCCAACCGTTAGATTGAACTAGTAGATCATCAGTCATTTATAGAAGCCAGGTGAGAGATATAAAACTATGGAACTTTGCCACTTTGGTGATTCTTGGAGGTAAGGAAGAAGTATGAAATCCCAAAGTTTGAAGCCGTGAAATCCCACCGACTGCCTGATCTGATTAGAAGTTTGGGTGAAATCTTCATCGTTGATCGTGGTAATCTGACATTGACCCTTCTAATGTAATTAAGTTTGAGTCCTAGAAACCTTGAAGTCTGAAGCCGTGAAATCCCACCAACCATTAGATCAAGGAAAGAATTCAAGAGTAATGCAAGCCGTTAGATCAGGAGTACAAGGATAGTGAAGTTTCATAACTCTAGAACTTTTCCATTTCGGTGATTACTATAGACTAGAAAGATCCTAGAAGTGTCGAAGCTGCGAGGTGTCAAAGCCACGAGGTACAAAGACACAAACATGAAATTATGCACGACATCATATTTGAAGCAGAGGAAAGTGGATTTTCCATTTGGTGGATGACATGTTGTATGCCACATGTCCAGGGTGTTGTGTGGGGACATGTGTCACATGAATTCAGTGACTTTTGGACCCCAACATTTCCATTTCCTAGTGACACATAGCACACATACCATGGTTCCGAGTCACCTCAGCATGCCATGCCATCTCCAATATTATGGCCTCTGGTAATGTCCAACATATCTACCAACAAAAGTGTTGAAGTCCTGAAATGAATAAGGACCGTCCATATCATCAAGTCATAGTCATTAGTTTAAGTTAGTGGAAGGATATAATAATAGGAGGTGTTAACAAACAGTAAGAGGTCACTGTCAATTTATGACCACTTCGATAGGTATCACTCTGTGGAAGTTGAATGAATCAACAATTGTATTATCCCAAAGTCCCAGAGTTTCAAGGTACCGAAATAAATAAAGATCGTCCATCCCAATGCCTGATTAAATCATGATCGTTGATTTCCTTGGAACTTCTAGATGAGCCAGGAACATCCAATCAACAGGATGTTAAATATCAACCATCCAATCTAGTAGTAAAAGATATAAAAAAAATGGCTAACTGTTGGAGTTTTCATGAGTCTATAAGTCCTAAGTTCGATGAGTTTGTGAGTCTAAAAACATAGAAACAAATGTATAAGTGTTTTACATTTTATGAGTCTATAAGTCCAAAGGTATGTGAGTCTGCGAGTTTGAAAAGTTAGAAATGTGGCAAAGTGTTGGACCTACTGTGAGTCCAATTAGGGAGTATAACCATATCAGTTCAAGATAAGGAGGCATATTCAATAAATGGAGGAAGGAGAGGGAGACTTTAGTCATGATAAAGAAGCTAAAGTTATAAATATCAGTGTTGGTAATGAGAGACAAAATCAAATGGGCATAGGATCAGAGGGGAACAAGAAACCTTAATAGAGAGTATGAGGAGCCTGAAAATAGAAGTGCAGTGTTAGAAATAAGAAAATGAGAGGTTGATGAAATAACAAAATAAGATAAATGCTCAAGTATTACAAAGACTAAGTTAGTTTCATGGATAATAAAGGAAGGAATCAAGCTTAAGGAAGGAGGAAGAATAAAGATATCATGAAAGAAGGGGTAACTACAGAGGAGCTTCTCATTCAAGAAGTGTCAGCATAAATCATAGACATCACTCCCCTCTTTACTTAGAAAATAAATTTTATGCATATGAAGACTCCATAAGCATTCCAGAAGTGTCTCATGTTAGGTGCCAAAGAAGAAGAAATGAATTAGATAGTTTTCATAGAGAGTTGAGGAAACTTAACCCACCATCCTTTGATTGTGAAAGACAAAGGGAAGATTATGTTGAAGCATGGATTCTTGGACTCAGGAGGTATTTTCAATTGCATAACTAATACTCAAACCTAGAAGAAATAATTTACACACACCATACACATGGGAAATATGTTATGTGGTGGGATCAACTGAAGAAAGTTGAGCACATTAATGAGAGCATGATCACTTGGAAGAAGTTGAATAAATATTTAAGAAGGAGTACCTTTCAGAACACTTCTATGACAAGAAGATGCAAGAGTTATTTGAACTAAGGTTGGGAAGCATGACCATGGTAGAGAATGAAAATAAGTTCTTGGGACTACTAAAATATGTGGGGTTTATAAAAATGAGAAGGTGAAAATACAAAATTTTGTAAGTGGACCGCCATAATTTTATAAAGAGAAGATTCAATATGATGAGCCCAGGACATTGACTGAGACTATCAGGAAGGATAAGTACCTGTATGAGCAACGACATGGAAGAGAATCCATGCAAAAATATTAGAAGGATAAGAAGAAGGAGAAATATGATCAGAGGAGG
>JASDQU010242226.1:61561-73228 GCA_032191745.1 Picea mariana
TGGGGAATCTCCACCATTGATAGCGTTTGTAACAGATTCTCCCAGAACATGGCGCTTCTCAGAGGATCATATGCAATTAATTTTTGATATGCAATGAGATTTTGTGGAGTAGCTTCACCACCAAATGACCCTCTCTCAGCACCTAGAGTTTCTTTTCAATTCCCTGTCAAGCGAGCCAGCCAAAAACAAGTTCCCAACATGCTTCCATCCCTTCGTGTTCGCTCCGTGACCATCCAAGGATGATGACAATTCAGGTTCACCTAAAGTCTAATTTCCTTTTCTATTATATTGTTTTTCTGTTTAGAACAACCATGGTTGTATATAGAATGTTGAGAAGTGTAGGAATTTCATCATGTATTAGAATTAAGCAAACATTTGATAGAGAACCACCTATTCTGGTTTGCATAAGTATGGAAGAATAGGTGGAAAGTTTTGTTGTGTATACTATTTTAAAAATACTTTAAGGAAATACAAACTTTTATTTACAAAAAAAAGAAAATTATTTGTTCATAAGATTTATTGCAATCATGATGTGTTTAATTATTAAATGTTATTTCAATTATGCAGTTGATTATTCACGTAGAATTGCATTTGTTTATTCTTTCCCATTACATTTCAGATTTATTTTTCATTCCTATATTTTTTCAATAACGGTTCTTAACGTAGTGGCTATATATTTTGGTATGGGTAAAGACATGGATCATATTGGCAAGGATTAGGCTCTGATTTCAGGGCTTAGTTAATTTATTTTCCAACAAGTAATTAATCAATTTCCTTTTAGCATGTGTGATTTATTTTTATCAAGCATGGTGCACTATTTCAATTCCGCAAGAGTAATTTAGGATTTCAATTATTCCATTAGTTTTAGTGCACATAGATGGGGTTACTTCGAGAGATATTTTATTCATATTCTAGATACCCACAACCTGTGTGTTTCTTTTAAAGAAGGTGCACATTCTTAGAATTAGATTGCCAGGGTTTCTTCAGGAGATAGTTGATTCATACTATTGATATTGGCAGCTAGTGTGTTTCATTTCCAGCGTGTTTGTTTCAATTCCAGAACATGTGGCATTTAGTTTTCTTCAAGTGTGATATTTACTTTTCTGCAAAAGTGTGAATTTTATTTCCTGAAAATTGCTTTAGAATGCTACCAAGTTTGCGAACTGTCCATACTCTCTTTGAAAAGGTAATCATTAACATTATCCCTACAACACATAAAAAACATAGGTGTTCCTACATATGTAGTGCACGACTCATATTTGTATAGACTCAAGGGATATAAACAAAATCACCATTGGGTACATATTTCCATTGCCAAGGATGGATGAATTAATGGATTGTTTGAGCGAAGAAAGCTATTTTTCAAAGATAGATTTGAAAAGTAGATATCAACAAATAAGGATGAGAGAAGGTGATGAGTGGAAAACATCCTTCAAGACAAATGAAGGGTTGTATGAATGGCTTGTTATGCCATTTGGGTTAACAAATTCCCCAAGTAATTATATGAGGTTGATAAATGAGGTATTGAAATATTTCATTGGTAAGTTTGTGATTGTATATCTGGATGATATATTGGTCTTTAGTAAAACTAAAGAAGAGCATTTGAGACACTTAACATTGGTAATGAGGAGATTGCAGAAACAAAAGTTGCTGATAAATTTGAAGAAGTCCTCTTTTATGAAGACATAACTTATTTACTTGGGTTTTTTTATCTCTTCAAATGAATTGAAGATGGATCTAGAGAAGGTGAAAGCAATCAAATAATGGCCATCGCCAAGGAGCATATTCGAGCTGAGAAGCTTCCATGGATTAGCAAGTTTCTATCTGAAGTTCATTAGAAAGTTTAGTGGGATTTATACACTGATGCTAGATACAATGAAGAAAAGACACAAGTCTTTCAAATGGACAAAAGAAGATGAGAAAGGCTTCAATATATTAAAGGAGAAGATAACGAAAAAACCAATTTTGGTCTTGCCATATTTCGGGAAGACATTTCAAGTAAGATGTGATGCTAGTGGAGTTTCAATTGGAGCAATCTTGAGCCAAGACAATATGTTTGTTGCATATTTTAGTGAGAAGCTGAATGATACTAAGAGGAAGTACTCCACTTATAATAAATAATTTTATGCAGTTATTCAAGCCTTAAAGAAATGGAGGCACTATCTTGTACCAAAAGAGTTTGTTTTGTATAGCGATAATCAGGCTTTACAATTCATAACCAGAAAAGAGAAGGTAAACCAAAGACATGCTAAATGGATAGAGTTTATGGAAAATTTCACTTTTTTCATTAAACATATTTCTTGTAATGCTAACAAAGTTTTTGATGCATTGAGCACGAGATGTCTAATTCTGCAGGAATTCCAAGTGAAAACCGTAGTGTTCAAGCACCTTAAGGAAATGCATTGTGATGATCCGGATTTTAAAGAGGCATATGAAGCATGTGAAAATCATGTGATTAGATACAGAAGTCAGTGGACAAAGAATCTTATTCAAGATGGATTTTTATTTAAGGGTAGCAAGTTGTGCATACCGAAATTCTCAATGAGAGATAATCTACGGAAAGAAAAACATAGTGGAGGTCTAGCTGGACATTTTGGCCATGACAAGACATTTACACAGTTGAACAGTTCGTACTATTGGCCAGGTATGAGAGTAGACGTGAATCATTTTGTGAAAAGATGTAATATTTTCCAGCATGCAAAATGCAATAAACGGAACACTGGGTTGTATCGAACATTTTGTATTCTAGATAGGTCTTGGGATGAAATAAGCATGGATTTTGTGTTGGGTTTGCCAAGGATACAAAAGGGAAGTGATTCCATTTTTGTGATATTTTATAGGTTCTCAAAGGTGGAACACTTTATCCCATTCCATAAAAGTAGTGATGCAACACACATCAAAAATTTGTTTTTCAAGGAAGTTGTGAGACTTCATGGGTTACCAAGGAGTATTGTCTCAGATAGGGACACAATATTTGTTGGTCATTTCTGGAGAACATTGTGGAAGAAGCTGGGAAAAAAACTATCCTTTAGTTCTTCATATCACCCTAAAATGGATGGACAGAATAAGGTGGTGAATTAGAGTTTAGGATATTTGCTGAGGACTTTGGTCATTGAACATCATAGTTAATGGGATCAAATTCTATCACAAGCAGAGTTTTCATACAATGAATCAGTAAAACAAAGTACCGAAAAGATTCCATTCTTGATAGTGTATGGAATGAATCCAAGAGGAGTATCAGAGTTGAGAGATCTGGAGTAGAATCAATTTAGAAGCACTGGAGCAGAAGACTTCACTGCAAAAATGCAGAAGCTTCATAATTAGATCAAAGAGTAGTTGTAGAATAGAAGTAAAGAATACATGCACATAGTTGATTAGCATAGGAGAGAACTTAAATTTGAAGTTGGATATCATGTTCTGGCACATCTCAGGAAGGAAAGGTTCCCAAGGGGAACACATAATAAACTGAAAATGAAGAAAATAGGACCATGCGAGATCCTAAGCAAATTTAATGCTAATGCTTATGAGATAGAGCTTCCAGAGGATATGGGTATATCACCCATATTCAACATTTCATACCTTTATCCTTATAGGGAATATGACACAAGAGGGTCAGAAGATCAGAAAGAGATCCAGTGGGAGAAGCATATGAATGTAGCAAAAAAACCACAGATGGATATGATCATAGATCAGAGGATTGGTAAGAAGACTAGGAGAAATACATATTTTGAGCTTTTGGTAAAGTGGAAAGGACACCCAAGAGAGGATGCCAGTTGGGTAAATGAAGTAGATATCCAGAATCATGGAAAGTTAGTGCAACATATCATGGAAAAGATTCCATGATTTTCTGTCCAGAGGAGTATGATGCAAAAGCATCGACTGCAAAGCACAAGTGGAGGAAAACTCAACAACCCAGTGCACATTTTGAAGAAATTTTGAATTTCAAAAATAACATGTCATGAAATATTTTGAAAAGACTATAATCAATGAACATCTTTAATTTTTAGGAGTGGAGGCATCGTAGGAGATCGATTGGGAATGTATTTTCTTTAATATAGCTAGTTGCAATACAGATTCGATGCATTTTCTCTTATCTGTGTGTCTCGAAAATTTATGTAATAAGCCTTAGCAGTTGTAATATTTTAATTTGATAGGATAGCACTAAGGTAGTCATAGGGAAAATCTCTATGAGATATTTTATATAAATAATTGTATTGTTGCCTAGAAGAGGCTGCTGAATTTATTGATATAGTTGCTGATAGATTGTTGTTGAAGTAGTTGTTGTAGAGATTGTTGAAGCTTATCTGTATTGTATGAGCCTAGGTACATTTTCATTTGAAGGAATATAATAGAGAAGCATTATTCCAAATGTCTAGTGTTGTTATTGATGTGTCTATCTAAATGAATGAATAGTAGGATTTTTGTTTAAGTGCAATTCTCTGTTATTGACTCATTCTTATGTTTATGAACACATTTACATGGTTGAATGTATGAATCTGTTAGAGTTTAGATAAGTTTAAATTGTTTCTCTTCTTAATTTTATGCAAGGAGTGCATATTTCCCACAAGGATTTCATTGACATAGTCTATTTTGACTCGAAAACTCAGAAGAGACAACTTGAACTTTCATTTGCAAGAAGTGCATAGTGTCTGCAAGGAGTGAGTTGACAGAGTCTTTTGGCTCAAAAGATCAGGAGGAATAAATCTAAGTTCATTTGAAGAGGAGTGTAAAAAAAATTTGCAAAGTGTGAACAGTCGCTCAAAGAAATTGAGTTGAGTGAAGATTTGTTGAAAGGCGTGCACAAATTCAAAATTCGACTAAGTGTCGAAAAGGCGTTATGAGAAGTTTAGAGTTTTTGAGGAGGAACGAGCTCAAAAAAGGTAGCAACGATAATTATTCAATAGGGATGTTCCCTTTAAGATTTCATAATTAATGAGAAAGATCCATTCAAGAGGGAGTGAGATCATTCCAGACCTTCAGATATGGGAGATTTGCATAGATGATAGTCGTGGAGTCTTTTGGAATTTCGTGGTTTGGAGGCCTTAAATTGTTTGAGGAGAGGGATTGCCGAAGCCCCAGAGCTGTGAAGTGAATCCTAATTGTTGGTATCAAGGAGGATACATGGCAGAAAATTGAAGACTCTGGAAGGTAGAGCTCCAAAAGTTTTTCATGGAGCAAAGGGAAAACTTTGCCAAAGTCACGGAGAGTGAAGTAGATCTGGACCATTGATCCAGAAGGAAACGTGGCATAGATCCGTATAGTCTGGGAGAAGAGTGCTTTGGAGGAAAACGAGAGTGGTGAAGACAAAACACCTGAAGCGCGAAGTAACAAAGTCCACAAGAGTCATCAATCTGTGGAATACATGCATCAATAGATCAAGGACTTTGGGAAGTTGTCTGGAGTGCCAAGAGGTAAGAAGCTAAAACCTTAGTCGTTGATTGCATATACACATGGAGAGTGGAGATTTAATTCAAAGAAAAGTCACTCCGGAGGAATTTAAGTGTGAAGGAATGTGAACTACTGAAGGCCGAAGCTTCATAGTTTATCTGACTCGTCAATTGGGATAGGACACATGGGAGAAGATTTGCCACTTCATAGGATTGATGCTCCAGGGGATAGAACACAAAGGGGCGTTGACTATTCATCATTGAAAGAGGATTAAAGTATGGGTCTCAACTGTCGATCAATAATATCACATCGCGCTTGATCTAAAACTCTAGGTAAAGGTCACTCCGAGGAAAAGGAGTGTTTGGAACACTCGAAACTCCCAAAGCTAGAGTTCTGAAGTAGATCACAGTCGTTGGATTTTAGAGAAGCGTCAACCATAGATTTGGTCTGGGTGAGTCCATGAGTCCAGAGCTCATGTAAAAAGGGAGTAAGATGCTTTCAAAAAATCACCGAAGTGCGAAGTTGTGAAGAGAGCTGGGTCGCAGTCATAGCCCATGGTCATACTGGAAAAGGAGTCTAGCACAAGAGCTAGCACTCATATATTTGGTGTTTCCCAAGGAACTCAAGAACATATGTGTGAGTAAATTGAACCTAAGGGTGACATCAAAGCGACCTGTGTGTCATTTGTTCAAGGTCTATTTGAGTTTTGAAGAGCCAATCCGGCTTGGTGGTTGAAGATCCAAGTCCGGGAGGTCAAGCAGCCTCGAGGAGAGAAGGGGGGTTTGCGTCATTGTGCAGAAGAGAGACCATCGTACAGAGATATATCCTTTGTAAAGGATCATGGAATCGTTACCATTACCATTTGAATATCAGGATAAATCACAAACGTTGAATCAAGGAAGCTCTATATTGTTAGATCGGGAGTCTAGTAAACACGAACCGTCAGATACATGTGAAGCCAGAAGATGGGAGATATTAAGTCCCAACCGTTAGATTGAACTAGTCGATCGTCAGTTGTTTATAGAAGCCAAGTGAGAGATAGAAAACTATGGAACTTCGCCACTTTGGTGATTCTTGGAGGCAAGGAAGAAGTATGAAATCCCAAAGTTTGAAGCCGTGAAATCCCACCGACTGCCTGATCTGATTGGAAGTTTGGGTGAAATCTTCGTCATTGATCGTGGTAATCTGACATTGACCCTTCTAATGTAAATAAGTTTGAGTCCTAGAAACCTTGAAGTTTGAAGTCGTGAAATCCCACCAACCATTAGATCGAGGAAAGAATTCAAGAGTAATGCAATCCGTTAGATCAGGAGTACAAGGATAGTGAAGTTTCATAACTCTAGAACTTTGCCATTTCGATGATTACTATAGACTAGAAAAAGCCAGGAAGTGTCAAAGCTGCGAGGTGTCGAAGCCACGAGGTATAAAGACACAATCATGAAATTATGCACGACATCATATTTGAAGCAGAGGAAAGTGGATTTTCCATTTGGTGGATGACATGTTGTATGCCACATGTCCAGGGTGTTGTGTGGGGACATGTGTCACATGAATTCAGTGACTTTTGGACCCCAACATTTCCATTTCCTAGTGACACATAGCACACATACCATGGTTTCGAGTCACCTCAGCATGCCATGTCATCTCCAATATTATGGCTTTCGGTAATGTCCAACATATCTACCAACAAAAGTGTTGAAGTCCTGAAATGAATAAGGACCATCCATATCATCAAGTCATAGTCATTGGATTAAGTTAGTGGAAGGATATAATAACAGGAGGTGTTAACCAACGGTAAGTGGTCACTATCAATTTATGACCACTTCGGTAGGTATCACTCTGTGGAAGTTGAATGAATCAACAGTTGTATTATCCCAAAGTCCCTGAGTTTCAAAGTACCGAAATAAATAAAGATCGTCCATCCCAACGCCTGATTAAATCGTGATCGTTGATTTCCTTGGAACTTCTAGATGAGCCAGGAACATCCAATCAACAGGATGTTAAATATCAACCATCCAATCTACTAGTAAAAGATAGAAAAAAAATGGCTAAGTGTTGGAGTTTTCATGAGTCTATAAGTCCGAAGTTCCATGAGTCTGTGAGTCTGAAAACATAGAAAAAAATGTATAAGTGTTTTACATTTTATGAGTCTATAAGTCCAAAGGTATGTGAGTCCATGATTTTGAAAAGTTAGAAAAATGGCTAAGTGTTGGACCTACTATGAGTCCAATTAGGGAGTATAACCATATCAGTTCAAGATAAGGAGGCATATTTAATAAATGGAGGAAGGAGAGGGAGATTTTAGTCATGATAAAGAAGCTAAAGTTATAAATATCAGTGTTGGTAATGAGAGACAAAATCAAATAGGAATAGGATCATAGGGGAACAAGAAACCTTAATAGAGAGTATGAGGAGCCTGAAAATAGAAGTGTAGTGTTAGAAATAAGAAAATGAGAGGTTGATGAAATAAAAAAATAAGATAAATGCTCAAGTATTACAAAGCCTAAGTTAGTTTCATGGGAAATAAAGGAAGGAATCAAGCTTAAGGAAGGAGGAAGAATAAAGATATCATGAAAGAAGGGGTAACTACAGAGGAGCTTCTCATTCAAGAAGTGTCAGCATAAATCATAGACATCACTCCCCTCTTTACATAGAAAATAAATTTTATGCATATGAAGACTCCATAAGCATTCTATAAGTGTCTCATGTTAGGTGCCAAAGAAGAAGGAATGAATTAGATAGTTTTCACAAAGAGTTGAGGAAACTTAACCCACCATCCTTTGATTGTGAAAGACAAAGGGAAGATTATGTTGAAGCATGGTTTCTTTGACTCAGGAGGTATTTTCAAGTGCATAACTAATCCTCAAACCTAGAAGAAATAATTTACACACACCATACACATGGGAAATATGTTATGTGGTGGGATCAGCTGAAGCAAGTTGAGCACATTAATGAGAGCATGATCACTTGGAAGCAGTTGAATAAATATTTCAGAAGGAGTACCTTTCAGAACACTTCTATGACAAGAAGATGCAAGAGTTATTTGAACTAAGGTTGGGAAGCATGACCATGGTAGAGAATGAAAATAAGTTCTTGGGACTACTAAAATATGTGGGGTTTATAAAATATGAGAAGGTGAAAATAAAAAAATTTGTAAGTGGACCGCCATAATTTTATAAAGAGAAGATTCAATATGATGAGCCCATGACATTGACTGAGACTATCAGGAAGGATAAGTACTTATATGAGCAACGACATGGAAGAGAATCCATGCAAAAATATTAGAAGGATAAGAAGAAGGAGAAATATGATCAGAGGAGGGAGTTCAAACCTCCTTTCAATAGAAACATACCTAATAAAAATCAATGAGATCAATCTTCTAGGGAGGAATCCAACAAAGATGATTCCTTGGGGAAAAGAGGAAGAACACCAATCCAATGTTGCAGGTGCAAGGAAAATAACTATACAATGATTTCCCTCACAAAGGAGATAAATATAATACCATGCACAACATCCAATAGGATACAATAGTGGAAGACATGGGAAGGATATATGAAACCTTCGAAGATCAACACTCAGAGTACCAATCCAAAACGATCAAAGTGGAAGGTAAGATCATTAATCAGTTTGTTGCGATTTTAATTGATTCATTAGAAATTCATTGTTACATTGATCCTAAAGTAGTGGATATATTAAATTTGGAGAAAAGTAATATAGGAAAGTAAAGTTTGGTTCATCTAGCCACTGGAACCAAAAGAAGGATCAATGAGGTTGTCAAAAGTTGTCCAATAAATTCTAATGGAGTAAATACAACTTTTGATATTAATATAATTCCATAAGGATCTTATGACATCCTAATTGGAATGGATTGGTTGGACCAACACCATGCTATCCTAGATTATCATAACAAGACATTTACATGTATTGATTAAGAATGAAAATAGAGCACTATGAAATGAATTCCAAGGCCCATTTCTATAAGGGATATTTCAGCCTTACAACTGAACAAATGTTTCAGGAAAGGATGTCAATTGTATGCAAAACATATGGAAGAGTTAGAGAAGACAAAATGTCCAAGCCTTGAATATTTTCAAGTATTGCAAGAGTTTGAATATGTATTCCAAGAAATACTAGGGTTTCCACCAAAGAGGGAGATAGACTTCTCTATTGATTTAGTACCAGGAGCTATCCTAGTATCAAAAACACCTTATAGAATGAGTACACTTGAATTGAAAGAATTGAAAATGTAGTTGGAAGAGTTTTTGAAGAAATGGTACATACATCCAAGTGTTTCTCCCTGGGGATCACCAGTACTCTTTGTCAAGAAAAAGGATGGAACATATAAGCTGTGTATAGACTTTAGACAACTGAATAAATCCACTGTGAAGAAAAAATATCCTCTACCTAGAATTGCTGATCTCTTTGATCAACTAATAGGGGAAAATATATTTTCAAAGATAGACTTGAGATCAGGATACCATCAAGTAAGAATAAATGAAGAAGACATCAATAAGACAACCTTTAGAACTAAGTATGGGAATTATTATTTTGTTGTGGTGTCATTTGGACTCACCAATGCACCATCTGTCTTTATGTGCTTAATGAATGACATATTTAGAAATTATCTGGATAAGTTTTTCATTGTCTTCTTGGATGTCATACTTATTTATTCTAAGTCCAAGGAAGAGCATGAACATCAATTTTGGTTGGTGTTATAAGTTCTTAGGGAACATCAAATCTATTCCAATCTTAGTAAGTGTTCTTTTTACCAAGAACAGATCCATTACTTAGGACACAATATTTCATAACAAGGCATAGTAGTGGATCCAGAGAATATTGAAGCCATTAGAGGATGTCCAACACCCATGAATTTTCCAGAAGTCAAATCTTTTATGGGATTAGTTGGTTACTAAAAAATATTTATAGAAGGGTTATCTAAGATTTCTCATCCCATAACTTCTTTGCAAAATAAGAGAATTAAATTTGATTGGACTACTGAGTGTGAAGAGAACTTTAATTTTTTGAAATAATTACTTACTAGTGCACCTATTTTAAATATTGTTGACCCAAATGAAAGTTTTGTAGTATGTACAAATGCATGAAAGGAAGGGCTTGGTGGAGTCCTCACTCAAAATGGACATGTAATTGGTTATGAGACTAGAAAGCTTAAAGAACATGAGAGGAACTATGCCACACATGACTTGGAACTTGTTTCCATTGTTCATCCATTGAAAGTGTGGAGGAATTCTCTCATGGGGAAGAGATTTGAATTAACAACATACCATAATGGTCTGAAATCTATTTTTGAACAACCAATGTTGAATGCCAAGAAAACGAGATGGCTGGAATTTCTAAGTGAATATGATTTTGACATCAAGCACATCAAAGGAAAAGAAAACAAAGTTGTGGATGCACTTAGTAGAAGAGTACATCTGATTAGTCAGATTTAAAAAGTAGAATTTTAGATGTTGTTGTTACAAATCAACATTAGCTACAAGTAAAGGAAAGATTACAACAGGAAAATGTACAACAAAAAATTAAAGAATATGAGATGAAGGAAGATGGATTACTTATGCATAAAAATAGAATTTATGTTCCTAGTTCCAGAGAAATTAGGAATTTGGTATTAAAATAAATGCATAATGTTTCATATCTCGAACATCCTGGTATCCAAAAAACAATTGCAACAATAAGAAGCCAATTATTTTTTCCAGAAATGAAGAAGGATGTTGTTGATTACACTGCCATATGTATGGAATGCCAAAGAGTAAAATACGAGCATAGACACCCAACGGGTTTGCTACAACCATTACCAATTCCAGAGAAGAAATGGGAAGTGGTAACCATTGATTTTATAGCTAAATTTCCCAAGACAACAAGACAACATGATTCAATCATGGTAGTGGTTGATAAATTGACAAAGGATTCTCATTTTGTTCCTAAACAATGACTCATAAAAAGCCAATATCGCATAAATTTACATGAGGGAGATTGCTAGGTTGCATGGGATACCTAAGACAATTGTTTCATATAGAGATACAAAGTTTACTTCAAATTTTTGGAGGGGATTGTTTAAATGATTTGGTGCAAATCTGAACATTAGCACAATGTACCATCCATAGTCAAATGAGCAGATAGAGAGAGTCAAACAAGTAATTAAAGACATGTTGATAATGTATGTGATGTATAAGACATCTAAGTGGCAAGATTATTTGCACTTCATTGAGTTTGCCTATAATAATGGGCATCAAGCTTCATTGAAAATGATCCCATTTGAAG
>JASDQU010242227.1:4336-29380 GCA_032191745.1 Picea mariana
CCACATTTCTGTCATACTTCCATGGTCTACCCAGCAATATATGACATACATCCATGGGAATGACATCACACAGAATCTCATCATTGTAATTCCCTATCTTGAATTTAACTAAGCATTGTTTAGTGACACTTACCCAGTGTCCTTTCTGTAGCCACGAGACTTTATATGGACTCGAGTGCTTAGTTGTTTCCATCTCCAGCTTTTCCACCATATCGGTCGAAACGAGATTATGAGTGCTCCCACTGTCAACTATGACCTTGCATTTCTTGTCCTTGGCTGTGCAAGCCGTTCTGAATAGTCTGCTCCTCTGCACTGAGCTTTCCACCTCTTTCTCAGGTGTCAAAAGGATTTTATGCATTCAAAGCGACCTTCCACTGTCTGCATCTTCTGTCTCAGCATCATGCCTCTGTGCCTCAGTGATGTGAGCTTCTCCTTTGTATAGTTTCCTGTCTGGACAATCAAAAGCTTTGTGTCCGTCCTTCCCACATGTAAAACATGTGATGATTCCTCCTCTGCCCCTTCCCCTACCTCGGGTACGAGGAAAAGTGTTGGCATCAGCATAACCACCACCCTGCTCTGTATGCTGTCTCCTCGGCTCAACATATTGTTGCGTTTGTTGTGAGGTTCCACCTCTCTCAACCTTACCCTGAGGTTTCTTCCACTCCTCCTTGGGCTTCTGGTATTTTTCCTGAGCAACTGCCTTGCCTCTGGGCTGACTCCTGCCTCACCCTCGTTGTCCCTGCTTATGGCTCAACTTCTCCTCGGCTTTCAGAGCCATCTGGTACGCATCCTCAATAGTTCTGATGGTTACCATACTTAATTCATCCTGAATGTCATACCTCAGACCATTCAGGTATCTCGCCACCTTCTCATCATCGCTCTCTCGATGACCTGCTAGAATATTGAGCTTGAAGTACTCCTCGGTGTATTCCTTCATCGTCATCAACTTCTGTCTCAGGTTCTGCATTCACCTGAAAAGAGTGATCTGGTAATCTCTGGGGATGAATTTTGCTTTCATCTTCGCGATCATCCTGTCCCAGCTCTTAATCTCCTGTTTTCCCTTGGAACGTCTATCCGCCTATAGCTCGTCCCACCATAGCGCTGCATGTCCTTTCAACTTTGTAACATCATGCCTTACCTTCTTATCCTCTTCGATATCTTCGTAATGGAAGTAGGTATCAAGAGCCCTGATCCAATCCAATAGCTCTTCTGCATATAGATTTCCCTCATAGACGGGAATGTCCATTTTCGTCTTGGAACTCATCCTAGAAATGGCTCTGATCAACCATTCTGTTGATGCATCCTCTGCTGTGACCTCTTCTGCATGTCCAGCTTCTTCTTCCACTTCGGAGTCACTGAACTCTCCAGTTCCATCTCTGCATCTCTGCGCTGTCTCCATCTCCTCAAGCCTTGCTCGGAGGTCTCTCATTTGGCGCTCTATTTCTGGATTCTCTGTCGGCCTACCTCTTTTTCGCACATCCCTGTCTTCTCGATCAGGTGACTGCCTTTCTCTTCTAGGTGGCATGGTGTATTCTTCTTCTCTCCCTTCTCTGCTACAGAAAGTAAAGACTACTCCTACTCTGATACCACACTGGTGCCAGCTGTGACCCTCACGGTCCGACCGCTCTCACCAACACCATCCTTTTCACTCAGGCCCGAAGAGCTAATATGCCCTCCAAATCTCATATCGGGACCTTAGGTCACCCACAGGATACTCTAACGATCTCCCGCTGCCTCCTCTGTAAATCGAGCTTCGCGTTATCGCGAAGTTTACGAGCAAGCACTTCGTGCAAATCAAAACCCCGAACCCCGATATGACGGGATTCCTCGACACGTGTCCCCACGATCAACGGTTATGATCAACTCGGGGTATCACGGATCGCAATGTCGTAACTTCCATTCCCACTACTTGTTGCTTCCCCTCACGATATGCTAAATCTCGACTCCTCCGGATCCTGTGCCACGTGTCCCGTGGTAATCAACGGCTCCGATCAAATCGGGAAATCGCCAATCATGATTTCAAAAGCTATGAAACCCTCACCTCCGGGAAACCCGATATGCCGAATCCCAATGGCCCTTGGTTCTTCCTGTGCTTAAGGATTAATTCCCTCACAACTTTCCCCAGATCTGACGGTCAGCGGAATTTCGCAATTCTATCCTGTGAACCCTGGCCATTGCTTCTTTCTCCTTGTGGAATCCTTCCATTCCAAGACTCTATCATGTTCGAACCTTCTCCCGGGTCCTTCTCCCAGGACTCACGAAGGAACTATTCCTCCTGATATTTTCACCTCCGACTCTTTCAGAGACTTTGTGCACGCTGCTCGCGCTCGATCTTCAACCACTTTCAAAGGGTTGAGTCTTCAGATCCTGTGCACTTACAACCATAGTAATCATGTCCTCCTGTGCTCAGATTAGCTACTGAGACTTCAACTCAGCCTTCACTTCTCTTGCACGGCTCTACCAACTCACATCAATTTCTGGGTGAACGAGAATAAGAGTTTAACTGTTGAGCCTCATCAACGCACTCTATGCGGATGAATTAGACTGCACTCTATGCAGGAATCTCTCGGCTCAAACAGAGAAACAATTGAAACTCATTCTCTTCTTTCTCAGACTTCAGTTAAACTCCTGAAATCACATGCACAACATATTCCAAGAAATTGCATACAAGGAAAACATACATTCAAGGACATATGAGCATCATACACAGAGAAACAACACCAAGCATGAAATGGAATCACAGACTCTCTTGTATTAATTCAAAACCACCTGTACATGGGTTTTCTTCACAATTCCTCTGCTTGCTCTTCTCTTCTGAAGGATTGATGATAATACAATGTACAAAGGAGGGTGCCTATATTCCGTTTTCCCTCTCAATTTCTACAACTATCAAATCTACAATTAATTTCTATCTAACAGCATTAAATCTATTAAATGTCTTCCTATCTACTAAGGACGAGAGCTCAAAGGCTCAAGGTCCCCTTTACAATACAAGTGCACTTCTTTATGAATGACTTCAATAAAGAGTGGCACAACAACTCCCAAGAATTTCAAAATGTGTGCTGGCGTTGTCCAGATGGTTTCTCTAAATGTGTTGGATTGATTGATGAGTGAGTGATGCTCCTGCATCATACTTCCTTAGCTAGCGTTCGCACGTGGGTTGTAAGAGAGTAGGGCACGGGTACACATGTGCAAACCTTATGAAGGCCATGTGTACCTCTATGGGTCCCAAAAATCACAGTCAATCAAATAAGGGAAAGCTTGTATGGAAAACCAGACTCTCTGCTATCTCAGACCTTACAGAAACTAAAAAAAAAAAAAAAACCAGCAAGAAAAACCAATCTTTTTCTAAAAACTACCCAAAAACACATAAAATTCCTAAGAACCCTAGATATCTTCCCCAGTATGGTTGCCAATTCTATTGTGAGGGAAATCTCCTTATGGACTAGCAAATAGGGTTAGACTTTGCATGCAGATATGACCTATAGAAAATCTACTTTCTACCTTCGTCCCCAGACTTAAATCCCATTTCTTTTTAGTAAATGCATGGCTAGATCAACCTACCTCTTTCTGGGCGTTTGATGTCAATCCCTTGTGGCACTTGATTACTTGTTCACAGTCCTCCTTTCTAATGCTGACCTATATACAAGACAAGAAACAACTACACATGCATACTACCTATAGAATAACGGGCTAGAAATTCAAACATGTACTTAGCAAATTATGAATAACTCATGAATTGGGACGGGAAAATCACTTTCTTTATTACTTTGAATGAGTCAACTTACAAAATTTGAGACGGGCCATCACTCCGTGAACCTGATCTTGGGCCCCTCTTCGATTGTCCTCCAACTGCTTTGCTTTGTATCTCCTTTGGCACAAGGAAGGCTAAAGGGTTGGGACAATAGGAATATTCNTCAACTTACAAAATTTGAGACGGGCCATCACTCCGTGAACCTGATCTTGGGCCCCTCTTCGATTGTCCTCCAACTGCTTTGCTTTGTATCTCCTTTGGCACAAGGAAGGCTAAAGGGTTGGGACAATAGGAATACGGAAATGGGCAGAGTTTCTTTGCTATATTTTTCCTCCTCCAAATGGGACCCCGACCCCTTCTTTTATAGGCTAGAAGGAGCTAGGTATTTGGACGAACCCTCGGCCATGCATGGCCGGGAGTTTTAGTTAACTCACCCATAGCTTTTGTGTTATGTCAACAACTTTCCTTTTTTCATACTTTTGTCGGTCCACGCGAGATGTTTTGGGTCAGCCAGCATGTAAACACGTGCAGTAATGGAGTAGGGTGTGTGGGCCTTTATAAAAGAGGTTTTTTAAAGAGTTGTTTAGTAATGCTTTTGAAAATAAGGGATATGAGATGGCTTGATGCCAGGTAAGCATGTGTGGTGCAATTTAGGGTTATAAAACTAGGGAAGAGTTGGAAGACCTGAAAATTGAAGACGGGATGAAAACCATCCTCAAAGTCAAGAGGGTTCTGACTAAAACATGATTGATGTTGTAGCTAGAGGAGAAGGTTCAGAACATGGATATTAGAGTTCATAGGTTCTTTAGAAAGATCAATTCCTTGCAAAAGAAAGGTCTTCCTATTTTACTAGTACTGGATGACAAGATGATGACCCTCTCTGACTACAAGAAGAAGATTGCCATGGTGGCCAAGGATAGTTCCAAGTTTTCAGGAATATAGGGAAGAATAATAGGCAAAGAATTTCTAGAGACTTTGCAGCTGGACCTCAACATATAGCACGAGATCAAATATATTTTCATCACCAGGCTGACGTTTGTTAAATATACAAAAATGGATGAAATCTACCGAAGACTACTCAAAGTCACCATTCCTAGTCAACAAAAATGGGAGGAGATGTGCACTTTGATCGAATGAGGGATGAGGTGTATAGTCCAACTCAGCATACAGAGAAGTCAAAGTCATGTGAATGACTCACCAATGAACTTACCCAAAATCAGCGTAAAATACGGGACAGATCATCATCAGTTCCTACATTTTTGTATTTTGTTATCAAGTTAGTTAGATCTAGAATCTGCCACATCCTGATCATAAATGACAGGGTCGTTTATAATTTTGATTATAAATACTTTGAACTTGGAAGTATTGGGGGTTTATTTTTATGCCCTAGCAAGATTTAAGCACTATAATTTTCTCAAGAGAACTAGGAGTAATAAAATGGATGTTTCATAGGATTCCTGCATGTTAGATATTGGTGAAGTTCTCTCCTCTTTGTTGAATGTTTATCTCACTCAGTACTCATTTTGTTTTTCTAAATCTAATCATTTGAAAGTAGTGAAAGTTGCATAATTTATCTTCGTATACTGTGTTTCCGATTTTTAATGATGTAAATGTTTTCTTCTGATGTTACAATTAAGAAATTCTTAAATGCTTCTTGATTATAATTGATTATCTCAGCTTTTCTACTTTCCATCATTTTTATGCTAAAGAATCCAATAGTTGCATTATCCTACCCTGTGAGAATACCTTTTAAAATCTGTTAGTCGGTCTCTAATTTTATAAAACAGACCCCATAGCCCAATGGAGGTGTAAACATTTTTCAACCATTTTATAAAAACAAACAACTCGGTCCTATGCATTTTAACTAGCCTAATGTCTGAATTTCAAAACAAAGTTAAATCTTACAGAGAGATCCCTCTCTGAAACTGGCAGGGCTAGATCCCAGTTTCAAAGTGGTTGGATAAAGTTACCTCTAGTAAATTCCTTCTTCCTTTCAACAACCTTTGGGAATTTACAGAGTGATAACATAATTGGCAACTCCACTGGGGACTGAACAAACTTTATATATCCTACGATTTCTTTTCCCTAGACAAAGAAAACTTTATTTCTGAACGAATTATAAAATCTAAACTTATATAGAGATAATGTTCAGAAGTTGTTAAAGTTTGTATATATTAGTTAAAAGTTTCTAAAAATACAAATAAAAATTAAAATTTCTGGCTCCTAAAAGAGTTTTCACTAGATCTCATCCAGATCCAGAACCTAAAATAGCAATAGACAATCCTGAAAAATTACTCAAAAAGAAAAATACTACAGAGGGTTCTGGGAGTCATAGTCCACTTCATAGGTCCCCTTCTCTCCTAGATAAGTTTGTTTCCCTTCAAGATCTCGAGTTTGACATATCTTTTGAAGAAATCCTTTTTAGAACAAAATACGACAGCTTTGTAAGTGAAACGGTTTTAGATCAAACCATCCTTCAACCCAAGACTCCTAAAGTAGTTTCTCCCAGAGCTGAAGTTGATCACCGATTCCTCCAGGAATTCGAAAAGCTAGAAGATCTAGCTGTGAATCTTAATCAAGCCTTAGACAAAGATCACTTTTAGCAGTCGGTCAAACTTCCTACCTTGACTATTGCTGCATCTTCTGTTAAACCTAAACCAGTTCATTCATCTCCTCCCAGCCCTTCATCTTCCACAGCTTCTGTCACCTCCCCTCCAATCTCACAGGTTATTGTTCAACCTCCTCCACCAATCATGGCATCAAGATATGCTCCATTGGTGTTGGTTGCTCCTTTACAATTTATGCCTCGGGATTACCAAACCAAACTCCCTCGGTATGATAGTACTGGTCCTCTAAATGCACAACAACATGTTGACAAAATGAACGATTATTTTGATTTGCAGGAAGTAGATGAAGCTGATGTGAAGATGAGACTATTTTCATAGAGTCTGACTGGAGAAGTCAAAAAGTGGTTCAAAACCTTATGTGTTGCTTCCATAACTGATATTGCTTTTTTTCATTGAAATTTCCTTGATAGGTGGGAGGTGAAGAAAAATCCTCTTCGGATCTTGTTAGAATATGAGAATATCATAATGAACCAACGAGAGACAGTGCAAGATTACTACACCCATTTCAATAACCTATACAATGCAATTTCAACTGATATCAAACCACCTCAAGGTCTGGCATTATTGAAATTCCCCAATGGATTCGACGCTGACATGTCATATCAGCTAAGGGAAAAAAATCCTGCTACTCTAGAAGACATGCAGAAAAGTGTCGTTAGTGTGGAAGAAAATCTTTTGCCTAGAAGGGCCAGACAGAGAAAAGAAAGGAGGGTCATGATCAAGGAAGAGCCTTCTACTTCCTCATCAGATGCCAAAATAGATTATCTAGCCAGAGCTATGGTGAAAATGATGGAGAGACTCACTATAACTGACAGACACCCACCTAGGGAGAACCAAGTTGCTCCTCAAATTTGAAACCCAAACTTCAGAAGAAATCTACACCAGATCTAACAGAGAGATCCTAGAGATCAAAGAGAACAGAGGGGGCCTAATCAGCAAATCAGACCACCCCTCCAGGAGAATTACGCTGATGACGAGGAGGAGGTAATCGAGGATTTTGATAACACTCATACAAACCTCATGGGTGTTCATGATGATGAATCCAGTTTTATTACCCAGGAAGATCACAAGATATTTCTCCTTTCACAAAAAGAGGTCAATGAAGAAGCAGAGGAAACAAAACCACATGACTTTGAGAATGCTATAATGGAGGTCCACATGCAGTATAACCTAAGGAGCAAGAGGGGAAACGACAACCCTCCAAAGAAGGTTGTTGAATCAAAGAAGGCTACTGAAACAAAGAGAATAGTCGAAGGCAAGAAAACCTCAAAAAACTCTCCCAAGAAAGTCCCTGAGAGGAATAATGTTGAACCTCCAGGAAAAAACACTTCATGAATTCTACAAAGAGAAAATCAGATTGAAGTTTCATCAACCAGTCAACCAAGTTCACCTGGCCACAAAGATCCAATAGATAAACCAGAAGTACAGACCCTAAGCAAAGCTTCCACTTCTTTCATCCTTGAAGTGGAACTAGATAAATTGAAGATTCACATTCCCCTCTCTGAGATGATGAGTAAGAATGCTTACGGGCCGCAAGTGATTAAAGCTTTGAGCATTGAACCAGAGATAGGTATGAAGGCCCTGAATGTTGGATCTGCAAATCACTCGAACACATTAAATCTTGTTGATGACCAACTAGAGCTCCTGACATTTGGTCCTGAAGTTGATGGTCAAACTGATAATGGTGTCATGGCACCTTTTTACATCAGCCTAAATATCCATGACTTGATATTACACAATGCTAAGCTGGATTTGGGTGCCTCTCTCAACTTGATGCCCAAAGCTATGATGGAAAAGTTGGGACTCTAGGTCACTGGACCCTACAAGGATTTGCATTCTTTTGACTCGAGCAAGGTCAAATGAATAGGGCTAATTAAGGATTTATGCATCACCCTAGCTCAAATCTCAGCAAAGAGTATGGTAATGGATACAATAGTTGCATAAATTCCCCCAAAATACAGTATGTTATTGTCAAGATCATGGGGAGCTAAGCTGAAAGGAACCCTACAGCTAGATATGTCCTACGCCACCATCCTGTTATTCAGACAATAGAGGAGATTGTACAGAGAAACCCTGATGAAGTATATGGTCAGCAGTCAGGAAAATCCCCACAACTACCGACTATACTCTTAACACTCTGATCTAGATTCTTTCATTCTTTACAATGATGGTGATTTGGAAGAACAAATCGCTCAGTTGGAAGACGATATGCATGATTCAAAAGAAGATAAAGCAATCATTGAGGCAAGAAATGTTGAAACTATGGAAAGTGAGAAACTACCAGCATATTTTTGGAGCATGGATTTCCATGGTGCAGTGAGCAAAGAGCGAGTTGGAACTGGAGTTTGGTTACATAATCACAGATCAAGGTATTCAAAGAACCATTCCTAGAAACTGAATTTCCAATGCACTAACAACATAGCTGAGTACGAAGCTTTGATGCTCGGCCTGAAACTACTGAAGAAAGTTGGTGCCAAACAGATAATGGTAAGGGGTGATTCTGAATTGATTATCAAGAAAATCAAAGGTGAGTATGCAGCTAAACATCCCAAACTTAGAGCCTATAGGAATGTTGTTTTGGATGCCCTTCAATGCTTTACTGAAATTGACTTGCAGGTAATTCCTAGAGGACAAAACATACTTGTAGATGAGCTGGCTACATCAACAACTACTTGTAAAATTCCTTTCCGTCCCACTCGCAAGTACATAGTGGAGGTGAAGTGAAGACCAACCGTTCCTGACAACATCAGATACTGGCAAGTATTTGAAAATTACGATCAAAATGAGGACTTCCTACAGTGTAAGAATGATTTTGAATGTACAAAAATAGATTTATAAAATGTTGATGAGATTATAAATAAATCTGTTTTTGAAAATGGTAGTGTAAATAATGTAGATTCTGAAGTTTTGAATGAAAATAAAGTAGATGCAGATGAACTGAATGAAAATGAGATAGATTTTGGTATTCTACAGTTGAAAAATAATGTGTTACCTAGAGGTCTGGTTCCACTAGAAGACTTATTTGATTTCAATGACGTAGCGAAAAAACCGAAAATTGAAGCTATTGGTAAAGAGGTCGAAGAATGTAACATAGGGACAAAAGAAAAACCAAATATGATAAAACTTTTTAAATCTCCGCCCCTTGAGCAAAAACACAAATACATTGAACTTTTTAAGGAATATGTGGATGTGTTTTCCCGGGGTTATGAGGACTTAAAATCCTACGACACAAGTATCATACATCATTGGATTCGCATAAAAGAAGAACACAAACATTTCAAGAAGAAACTTAGGAGAGTCAATCCCAAGTTACTTCCCCTAATAGAGAAAGAAATCAAAAAGACGTATGATGCAAAAATTATAGTCCCCTTGAGATTTTGCAAATGGGTTTCTAACCTAGTTCCTACCAGGAAGAAAATTGGCGAGATTAGACTTTGCATAGATTTCAAAAATATGAACAAAGTCTCCCTCAAAGACAATTACCCTTTTCCCAAAATGGCTGAAATTTTGCAAAAGGTAGTTGGGGCCAGTAGGATATCCTTACTAGATGGTTTCTCGGGTTATAACCAAGTCCTTCTCCACCCAGAAGATCAAGAGAAGACAACATTTACCACACCCTCAGGAACCTTCATGTATGTGAAGATGCCCTTTGGCTTGATGAATGATGGTGCCACTTTTCAAAGGGAAATGGGTATTTCTTTTGTGGACGAACTTGGAATATTGATAGTCATATATCTGGATGATGAGACTGTATACTCCCAATCGGACGAAGAACACTTGCAACATCTCATACGCGTGTTTGAGAAGTGCAAAAAATTTGGGATTTCATTAAACCAAAAGAAGTCTCTTTTCTGTTTAGAGGAAGGAAACATGTTGGGATACATAATATATAAAGATGGAATTAAAATAGATCCTAGCAAGATAGAATCCATTCAGAAGGTGGAACACCCTAGGAACATCAAAGAGCTACAATCATTCATCGACAAAATAAATTTCCTTAGAAGGTTCATACCCAACTTGGCCGAACTTATTAG
This sequence comes from Picea mariana, assembly GCA_032191745.1. Lineage (NCBI taxonomy): Eukaryota > Viridiplantae > Streptophyta > Pinopsida > Pinales > Pinaceae > Picea > Picea mariana. Next base: position 14,752 of record JASDQU010242227.1, read on the forward strand.
GAACATCACTAATATGTTGAAAAAAGACACAAAAATCAGATGGAACACTGAATCCAAATAGTCATTTGAGCAGGTGAAACATGCACTCACCCAAGCCCCATTTCTAATCATCCCAGATTACACCAAAGATTTTTATCTTTTCTCGTTTTCATCTGAACACACCATAACAGTAGTGTTCTTGCAGAAAACAGTGAAGAGTACGAACAACTTGTAGAAATTTTCAGCAAATCTTTAAGAGATGTTGTGTTGAACTACAACATAATGGAGAAACAATATTTTTCCCTAGTAAAGGCCATAAAGGATTTTAGAGTTTATCTTCTCCATTCTCATACAATTGCATACGTTCCAAATGCAGTAGTAAAGGATATACTGACTCAGGATAACCCAGATGTTAGGAGAGGAAAATGGATTGTGGTTATTTTGGAATATGACATTGAAATAAAACCTACTAAACTGATTAGAGGACAGGGTTTGGCCAAATTAATGGCTGAATATAATTTTCATTCTCTAGATATTAATTTTCTGGTTGTAGTTGATGAAGAGGAAGAGAAGGCGACTCCAAAAATAGAAGAGGTATTCTTAAATTCCCCTTGGTACGCGGACCTCATTTTTTTAGTTCATAACTTACAAGCTCCTCCTGGTTTGACCAAGACCAAAGCTAGATTTATCAAACTAAAAGCATTGAAATTTTGTATTCTAGAAGGTAATCTTTATTGGAAAGATCATGGCGGTATTTTTCTTAATTTCCTATTGAAAGATGAAGATGACAAAGTTCTGCAGGATTTCCATGTAGGAGACTATGGTGGACATCTGAGTTGGAAGACCACAACTAACAATATTTTAAGAGATAGTTTCTATTGGCCTACATTCTTTGATGATGTTCATCAAAAAGTTACTTCTTGTCATAAATGTCAGGTTTTCAAAGGTAAAAGGAAGTTGTTGCCTCTCCCCATGAAACCCATATCAGTTGAAGCCCCTTTCCAACAATGGGGTTTGGACTTTATTGGAGAAATACATCCATCCTCCTCAGGCCAACATAAGTGGATCCTCATGGCCACAGACTACTTCACCAAGTGGATTGAGGTTGTGCCATGCAGGCAAGCTACTGACTTTGTTATTATTAAATTTTTAGAAACTAATATCTCGTCTCGTTTTGGATGCCCCCAAAAAATTATAGCTGACAATGCAGCGGCCTTCAGATCCAAAAGACTCATAGATTTTTGCATCCAATACCACATTACTTTGGGACACTCAACAACTTATTACCCTCAAGGAAATGGGCTAGCTGAGTCCTCAAACAAAATTCTGGTGAACATTCTCAGGAAAACACTGTAAGAAAATAAACAATCATGGCATAATAAGTTGGTTTTCTCACTATGGGCTGACACAATAAGCATCAAAACATCAATTGGCATGTCTCCATACCAATTGGTGTATGGTACTGAAGCAATTTTTACCCTTTCCTTAGGAGTCCCTGTCATGAAGCTATTTCAAGAAGCATATGTAGATCCAAATGATTTCCAAAGGAGGATAAATCAAATTATCCACTTAACGAAATCCAGAGAGGAAGTCTACAACAAAGCTCAGGTCATCCAAGAGAACATCAAAAAGATTTTTGACAGAAGGACTAAAGAAGATGATTTTGAGTTAGGCAACCTTGTTCTGAAATGGGATTCTAGAAATGAGGATAAGGGTAAGCATGGAAATTTTGAGAGCTTATGGAAAGGCCCTTACACCATTTAGGCATTCAGAGTAAATAACACATTTTTGCTAAAAGACATTCATGGAACAGACCTTCTAGGTGGACAGGTTAATGGCAGGATGTTGAAGCATTATTTGCCACCCCAATAGAGATCTCATGAATCCATATTCATTGTACATATCATTTCCCTTTTCATTTAGTTTTTGTGTAGGTGATATTGATCAGGTGGTTGAAGCCCGCAGAGAAATCCCTAAGCCACTGACCAATGCCACCAAGTTCCAAAAATAAAAACAAAAACAGATAGCAGAAATAAACCAATAAAGGAAACCTTTAAAAACTTCAGAAAGCAGGTTCTTAGCACTTCACAAGGAGAGTACCATCCCCAGGTGGAGACATTGTTATAACCCTATAATTTATAGGATCATTGTGTGACTGGAAAACATTTTCACTATTGATGCATATTATCTTGAAAATAATATTTCATTCCTGCAAATTATTTTCAAAAAGAAATGAAAAGAAGAAAGAAAAAAGAAAAGAAAAAGAAAGAAAAAGAAAAGAAAAGAATAAAAGAGGGCACAAAAGAAATGGATAAAATCCCCATACAATAATAATGACTTGATCCATACATTTTAAACATGGCCAAGTCCTTTTGAATTTATGTTGATAGGTTTAGTGAATAAGCCCGACTAAACTGTTTAATCTTAACCAGGTAGTTAGGTTAGCTAGTGAATAAATTTGATCAAACTGTTCAATCTTGATCAAATAGCCCCAAGGTAGAGTAATTTCTTATCCCAACAGTCTAATCTGGGATAAATGTGTAGTTAGGTAGGATAGGACATAGGCCATCTAGTTTTTCCTTCAATAAATATGCTTGATCTTCAATGAAAATCCATGATTTTGATTTTTGACGTGTGTTTCCTAACTACTTGGTGACAAAAAGCAAAGGGAAGTAGTGAAAAACCCACAAAAAGAGCAATATCCTAAGTTTGTGCTGCACATTTTTGGTTCATGCCCAGATAATAAAGAGCATGCTAAGATCGACGGCTGATATGGCGGTGCGTAGATCAATGGTGCACAACGAATTCTGGACCCCCTCGACCATTCTACGTTTAACACTGGGGGGGGTCTGATATGGAGAATAAAGAGCGCTCTAAGATCAACAGATGATCTAGCGGCATGTAGATCAATGATGGACAACAAATTCCGTCCCCCCCTCGACCATTCTACCTTTAACGTTGGGGGGGGGGGGTTCTGATATGGAGACTAAAGTGAGCGCATAAATCGTGACCATTCTTCTAATTTGGATATACGTCCTAGAAGAATGAATATCCCAACATATGTTTAAAGCCATGCCATGGGATACAGATACGTTTCCTATAGAAATTTCAGTCTCAGACTATTTTTTATTTGGGTCATATGTACCATAGAGATCCATCTCTACCCATATGCCTTAGAAAATATCGATCTCGTATCAACCACATTAATCAGCACGCCATGTCCTTAAGAGGAGGACTATTCAACCTGATCGGGCCAATAACTATGCCTCAAGAGAATACCAGCACGTCAACAATTGACCAGCTCGGACCATTCTCCACAGGGAGAATGGTTGTCCACTAGTACATTGACTATCCATCTAGTTGTAAATCAGATAATATCATGCAATTGATACAATTCCATCCAATAGAACACAACTATGTCTATCGATAGTAGTACACAACTACTACCCAGTGGTAAACAACCACTCCTAGTAGAACAAAAGTACTAACTAGTGACACATAGTCACTACCAGTGGAGCACATCCACCACCGTAGCATACAACTACTATCCTGATACATACAGTCTTCACAACAATCATATCATCTGATATCAACCTGCATAAACAATATCATGATACAAAATTATTCATCTGGGCCATTCCTCCACTCACATATGTGATATATGGAAGACCATCTACCCTCAGAATGTAAGAACATACGCCATGGGCTATATGGACTATTATTCCCAAGCATAGAAGAATCACTGTCCCTGATTTCTGAACCTAGACCATTCACCTAATTGGAGAATTCCTCTGGCACTAATCACAGTGCAACCTGGAGAGAATGTGTTTTCACTAGGGAATGTTTGTCCCTAATTGTTGAACCTGGACCATTCACCTAACTGGGCCATTCCTCTAGCGCTAATAGTGCAAACTGGAGAAAACGAGTCTTCCCTAGGGAATGATTGTACATACCATTTCCTATGAAAATGACTGTCCTACACCAACCTCCTATAATGGACCATTCTTCAAAATTGCTCACAGTTGTAAACTTAAAAAGAATGATTTCCTAGAGAGGTGAACCATATGCTTGACCACTACTCAGAGAAACTTCCAAGAAGAATTATTGTCCTAGACCATTCCCCCACACTATAGACAAGGGGAATTGATGTCTATGGTACATCAACAATCTATCAGACCATTTTCATTACAAAAATAAATGTCCAATCTAGACCATTTTACGAACTAGAAAATGCTTGTCTGTCACAAATCTTGGGCTACTTTCCAAACTGGAAGGTGACTTCCCAGCCTCGACCATTTTCTGAACTAGAAAATGACTGCCCATAAATCAATAACATATCAGTGCTCCCTCCCAATCTAGAAGTGATATCTTCCTTTTCCAATAAGTAAGTCATCTCCATGAGTACCAACTTGTCCCTTAAGTACACAAACTTTTCATCTTGGCCAAAGTCTTTACCAAAATATCTTCTATCTGCTCATCTGTGGAGATATACTGGAGAGCGAATTCTCCCCTCTGTACTCTTCTTGATATCAATATGCTTCGACCTATCATGGAACACCAGGTTCTCTGAAAGCTTCACATAGCTCTGATTATCACAATATATCACAATCGAATCCAACACTAGATCAAACAGTCTAGAAACCATCTTATGTAGTGAAACTGCTTCCGTACAAGCATCACAAGCTGCAATATACTTTGTTTCTACAATGTTGAGTGCAACAAACTTATTTTTCTTGCTATCCCATGTCATCATGTCAAAGTTCTTAAACTGAAACATATCCAAGAAGAACTTCTTCTGTCATATTCACTCCCTACCCAATCTGAATTGATAAATCCATGAGGTTGTATATCATAACTCAAATGTCCCATGAAGACATTTCAAGGCATTCTTTGCAATTATTCAATTCTTCATGGCTAGGTTCCACCTCAAACTATTTTCACAACAAAGAAAATATCCTACTGAGTATTCTCCAAATACATCAACGAGCCATTCAATTGTCGATACAGGGACAGGTCTACTAGATCAAAGTCTCTCAGCTTCTTCAGATCTATCATCATGAGAATTTTCCATGTATTTTCAATCCATCATCCCATACTTTTGAAGAACCATTTCAATACACTTCCTCTTTCATAGGAAGTTTTCACCATGCTTTGTTGTACATGAGAGGCTCTGCACCAAGTTGCTTGAATTCATACATGGTATTCTTCCATCTACATACATGGGTTTATTTTTGTTATAAATCAAAACTTGAGGTTGCTCTACATATGATTGTTCTTCAATTACTCTGTTGAGAAGAATAATTTTTACATCCAACTGACGTAAAATACAACCCATGGATACTACAAGAGATATAATGGCTTAGGTAGAGGTATGTATGGTTACTGTAACAAGGCTATCATCACAGTCTTCTCCCTTCTTCTGGGAGAACCTTCTATCCCTGAGTCTCACCTTGTATCTATCAATGCTTCCATTTATAAGTCTTTTTCACAATTTCTCACGTACATTGTTCTTCATCACAACTTCATTCCTTTCCTTCTGCTCGACTGCTTCTAGTGGGTTCAAACCATGTTGGTAGTCTTATGATTCTCGGCATAATAATTGGTTCAATTGGTTGTTTTGGCCTTTCTTTCTTTATTGGAATCTTCATGTTATTCAACTTTTGGGTTCATAGAGTCTTCTATAGATTCCATTCCCTTCCTTCCCGAAGATTCCAACTTCTTCCTTTCGTCATAGAAATGTAGATGGACAACCAAGGATACTCAAAGATTATTTTTGAATGGCTACTACTTCCAATGAAGAACATGGATAAATACTTCATAGTATTCATGGATTCTTCTTCGATGGATCATACCATTGGGGATTATCTCCCTCCTAATCCCATATTCATGCCTGAATGAGAAATATGCATGCTCTTCTTTTGGAATTTTTTTATTATCTCCCTCCATATGTGAGAGTCCATGATTTCATCTACTGCAACTGTCTTTTCTTTCTGCAAAGTGTCACAAGCCTGTTTAGTTTCCTTTTGATTACTGGCTTCCTCTTAGTCTAACTCCTCTAAGTCTCTTTAATTTTATTTATATCTATTATAATTGTTGTCCATATGGAATTTGTATCATCCTTATAAAATTATTATATAACATCTTTCGCAAAGATTTTTCATCAGACATATTTCACAAGGGTACTTTCCCGAAACAAGAAAAACAAGAGAAAACAAGAAATTATCTCTCTAGAGGAGAGGTTATTTTATCTTGCAAAAAAGTACAATAAGAATCTATATCAATGGTATTCATATGCAGTCAGGTATTCATTGCACCTAGAAATAATATAACCTTTTAAATATTGTTTTCACAATTTGCAATGTAGCAACTATCACCCTTGATATAATCAAATTTGAAGCTTAACAGTTTGATCAAACCTGGAACCTGAATCCTCGGCTACTATGGAGGGTGTGTTTGTTCTCTTAAATGCATTGAATCCAAGATTACAACTTGGACAAAGTATCTAGTACTTTCCCTACAAACAGATTCATTTTTTGCTAGACGATATTACTTGGATAACATATACAAGTGCATACCTTTGAAACCTTGTAGCATCGTCCAACTTGTCTTCCAATCTGAAACTAGATACCATCTTGATAATAAGAGATTAGAAACTTAGTAAGAAGATTCAATGATTGGAACAAGATAGAAACTCTAAAGTTTTAACTTTGATCACAAAATCAATTTGAACAAAAGTCAACCTTTGAATTTGACTTAGACCAATAAACCTTTGAATTTGACCAGGCAAACCTTGACTTTAACTTGGACAAAATATTCAACCCTGAATTTTTTTCTAATTGAGGATACCAAGAGGCGTGATAGGATAGGGCGCACTAGGATTTCAAGTAATTAGGTCAAATTATTCACCAAAATTTCTCGAACACAAGGGTTAGGGTTTCTTGTAACTGCATAATTAGAAAACCTAGCTGCAGTTGTAATTGGTGCTATAATGAGTTTTAACAAATAACTTCCAAATCTATCTTCTAGTGGTTAGACTGTCTGAAGATAGTGTGGGCACATAACCTCTTAGAATAAAATATATGTTCTTGTTTATCCATAGACAATAGAGAAATATTGTCACCCAACCATAGGCAAATAGCCACCCTCGAGCACCTTTAACCTTGACAGAAAAAATAATTCTGGAAGCAAACCCTAGAACCAATAACCAACCAAAGTAGTGTACTTCTCTCCAAATCTAGTGTACCAAAAAAAGAATCCAAACCATAACCAAAGACCAAAAATCAGAGTTGCAGTGGTTGCAACTGCACTCCTTCTCCAAACTTGTGCATTGTTTCTGGTTTTATGGGTGAGAGAGTGTGAACAAATGAACTAAGACGTCCTCTATTTGTACTAATCTGTTCAGTGACTTTTCTGGCTGGGCCGACTTGACTTTCTGGTAATTATATTTTCTTTTTATCTTTTTCCTATGGAGATGGCTTGCCTTCCTAGAGTATAATACCTTAATATTATATATTATGTTGAGCCAACATGTCTAGGTTTCTCACACATATGTTTAGGTTTTCTCTTGCTTCCCAGAATATTCTAGTCTATACAAAGGTTACACGTAGAGGTTAATACTTCCCACGACTTCCATAATATCAACACTCCCTAGGGAGAGACACTTGGTCAGATATATTATTTATATAACCGTTCTTGTAGTAGAATTTTTAATTTTGTTTACTCATGAACACTCATCATGTAAGGTTCCTTTGACATCGGTGCATATCCAGGTAGTATATCATTAGAGAAATTTAATTCTCTCCTTGGAGGTAATTACGATATTTCTTCCAAAAATACATCCTGAAATTATCGAAGAGTGTGAATACCTATGAGTTGCAGTAAGGAAAGGAGAGGACATATGTGTGTTGCATAATAGACAGGTCCCAGATATGTAGGAAAGTCTGAAGAAGATTGGTACAAGTTGGAACATGCTTTCAATGAAATTTGTGACAGTGATAGAGTTGATTTAGTGACAGTGATAGCTTGTCTACATTTGGAATTTATACTTTAGGGCGATTTGGATGGGAAAAGGATAGGTGGTTGTAGCTACCTTTCGATTGTAGGAAAAGAACATAGGGGGTTGTAGACTCCTTCTAGTTGTATCTAGAGAATTGGGAAGTTGGAGCTTCCCCTAGGTTGTAGCTTGAGCATCTAGGTGGTTGGAGCCTCCTTCCAATTCTGGCTAGAGAGAAAAGGAAGTTGGTGCTTTCAATGAATGTAGTTATTAAAGATATATAAGAAAAAGAAGTTGTGGTTTTCTTCCGCATTGGGTTTCCACGTAAAAATATTCGTGTACTGTGTATGTGTATGATTTCTCATTATTCATGGTTCATTTATTCTACACTTGTTGAATGATATTGGTAAACTGATCATAAGGATAACAAAACTTATATATGTTGTGGTTAAAAATGATTAAAAATCAATATTACTGAATCACCCCCCTCTAAGTAATCCAACAATAAGTGCCCAATATATAGCCAAAGGAATGTACTAGGTTATTCAAAATGTGTACTCCTGAGCTAGACCTTTCCAACCAGCTACCAAGCACCTGAAATGGAGATTATATGCAAACGTAACGCCCGTAGGAAGTTGACCTATCAACTAACCACATCGTGGCCCACAAACCTTTTGGTGTTTCATCTTCTGGGGTTGGGTATTTTGATGTTTAGGTTTTTTTCATTGATGATTTATGTTTAAAGGCCTCTCATCCTCATTGTAACAAGCTTGTTGTGAATGTGTGTAGTTGTCACATCTCTTCTCATAGATAATCTATAACCATTCTAGCGAGTTTATTTCACTCTGCATTTTTATAGTTCCTTCATATTTTGTTCGTTAATAGAAATTAAGTATTATTGTATCTTTGTGTTTCTATCATATTTTTGTATTTTATTTCATCCCTTCATAAATCTAGATCAATGGTAACAGAGTGGTCTGACCTTTATCTGTTTCTCTGTGCAAATCCCCAATGAGGTCTAGGTATAAGGGGTTGGTACTCAAACTACTTGAGCTTCTAAAAGTGCATCCTCACTGGCCTTGATGGCCTCCAATGGAGGAAGAAAAGGGACATGAGGGAGCAGGAGATCCTACTCAGTTGTTTCCTGAGGATGATTTCATGCGATAGAGAGACGAGATGATGGAATTTTTTTATCAAATCCTTCAATAAGTTTCGACAACAGTAGATGTGTCTTCATCAAGGGACCACTTTGGAGGCATCACCTCTTTAAAGGTATAATTTAATTTTGATATTCCCATATTTGAAGTTCAAATAAATGCAAATTCTTTGGAAAAATGGTTAAATCTACTAGAATGTTATTTTTCTATCCACAATTTCTCCGATAGGGAAAATAACATCTTTGTGCTCCTTAAGGATGTTTTCCATGTCAAAAATTGTTGGGAGACTTTAAGAAAAATTCCACATAGGAATATGGAATTTTTGAGGTCGAACCCACTTGAGACTCGTTTGTGGATGTCGTTAAGGATCAATATTACCCTTTTGGAAACTATGACAACTAGTACACAAGATGCACCACGTTGCGTTAGGAGAAGGACTAAACAATGTCAGAGTTGAAAAATACCTTCCATACCTTGCACACCAAGACAGGTATCAAAGAATCTAAGAAACATTTGGTTTTAAAATACCATGGGGGTCTAGATAGGTACATAAAAATAGAAATGGAGTTTCTGTACGTCTCGTCAATGGGAGATACTTATCAATATGGTGTCAAAATCGAGAAAAAATTTAAGCAAAGGAATAAGAGAGAGTTTGGATATGTAAATGCATCACAAGAAAAGCAAGGAAACGAAATTCCTAGCCTACAAAACAAAGGACAAAGCAAGGATGGACAACCTCAGGAAAACCATCCCAAGATGCAACGAAATAAGTGTAATGGGAAGATGAATAAAGACACTGGGAATTGTTGTGAGTTTCACAAAATTCCCTAGAAAAACACTAATGACTGTCACTCGAAGTAGTTAGTGGTGGCCCATATGAAAGAATCAAAGTTAGATAAAGGCTCTGAATTTGATTTAGAGATAGACAAGGGGAAGCAAATCATTGGTACATAACCGAGTGTCATAGTTTCTACCCCTAAGGTCTATCCAAAAGAACCAAAAGAGACAGAGGATGGTGAGTGCCTTTTCACTCACAAATGTGGGTGAAGGGTTCTCGAGTGTATTTCATTGTTGATAGTGAAGTACAAAAGAACCTAATCTTAGGAGAGGTCATCAAGTGGTTAGAGTTTCCAGCAACACCACATCCATAACCATACAAAATTGGAAGGCTCAGCCAAGGAAGAGATCTTTGCATCAACCAATAGTTCTCCCTGTGCTAAGGCATCAAACCCTTCAATGATGAGGTATTGTGTAATGTTTCCCCACTTGAAGTTTCTTATGTTCTTTTAGGTCATCCATATATGTGGAAACTTTATGTTGTATATGAGTCTAGACCTCATAGTGTCATTTTAACTTTAGGAAGACAATTGTACATGATACCAGAGGTAGCTCCACTTGCTGCAATTTATTTGGCCTGAGCTAAGCAGTGCAGGAAGTTCATCTCCAAAACTAGGAAATTGTTTCTTTTCACGGTTCACTCTCAAGGTGAATGAAAGGTCATGGCCACATCTATGGCCTCTGCACATGGATTCTTGACGCATTGAAAACAAGTGGACAAAGTGGTGGAAGATTACCGAGACATGTTTTCCTTACCTACTAGGGTGTCTGCACTATTAGGTCAAGCATTTAATCGATCTGAACCATGGTGTACCTTTACCTAATGGCTTGGAATATCAATGCTCTCTCTTATAAAATGACGAAATAAAGAGCTAGATTCAAAAGACACTCCAAAAAGGGAACATTCAACCAAGCTCCTCACCCTGCAAATGTTCATTCATGCTTGTGCCAAATAAACATAGGACCTGACAACTTTGTATTGATTGTAGAGATATGAACAAAATCACAGTAAGGAACCAGTACCCAATTCCTTGAATTGACAACCTTCTCGACCAACTTAAGAGAGCCAAGTACATTAGTAATATTGATATAAAGTCTGACTACCATGAGGTACCAATAGAATCAAATGATGTATGGAAGATTTTTTTCAAGTCTAAAGAATGTATTTTCAAGTGGTTGGTCATGCCATTTGACTTGATGAATTCCCCAACAACTTTGATGAGGTCAATGGATGACGTCTTCTAGCCTTTCACCAATTCCTTTGTGGTTGTATATCTATATGGCATTCTCATATTCAACAAGAGTTGGGAACAACACTTGCAGTACATTCAGTAGGTCCTACACACCCTATGAAAACACAATCTATATGCTAACTTAGAGAAATGTTCATTTGTCATGGATAGGCTCGAATACCTCAGATACATACATTGTATATGATCATGGTGTGCATGTATATCTATCCAAGATCCAAGTCATTTGTGACTAGCCAGCCCTGACAACACTAACCGATATTCAGAGCTTCTTGGGCCTTCCCAACTTATATTGTATATTCATGTTGTAGTTCTTTCATATTGCATGGCCCCTCACCCAAGTGACCAAGGGTGGTTGCAAAGACCAATTTTTTTGGTCCAGGTCACAACAAAAGGAGTTTTCATATATGAAACATTGTCTATGCTCATCCTTAGTGCTCACTGTTGAGGAAAAAAATGAAATGATCTTACTCAATAATTTTCAGATCTTACTTGGCTAAAGAACAATAGACGAGAATAACACCCTATGTTTATAGCCACAATTTTTTTTTTCCTAATTCACAAGTATTGATTACAAGTTCTTAGGATGATCTTTTTTATAAATGAAAGTTTTCTGGAAAATTTATTATTTATGTAATTTTTGAATATAACAGATGTTGAAATAAATATAGAGACAGAAGTAAAAACACCAAGTCAATAATCAAAATATATGAGACATAAAGAAATCTTTTATTCCATTCCAATTTATCAAAAGAATCGTTCTCTTTACAAAATTCCCTCAGGAAGTTTGGACCAAAGTCAAACTTAGAAGTTCCTGATGAAAACCATACAAAAGGACTTTTGACAGAAAGTAAAAAAACTGAACTTTAAAAGCTGGATCATCTTGCCACAAATTGATGCCCACTTGACTCTGCTAAATAGCCTTTATCAGTCATGAAATTTAATTCACAAATAGACAAGTCTACATAGACTATCAAATATAGATCAATACCTCTGAAAAATAAGTGTCTGAATGATGTAATTCAACCCTAAATCTTGTTGTCTACAATAGGACCCTGCTATCATAAAAGAGAATTAGGCATTCAATGAATTAAAGAATGAACGAAAAAGGAATTATCTCAATAAAACTCAAAGAGTAGACCTTAATATGCTTCTCCTTATATTCTCCCCTTGTTCCTCCTTTTCCCTTTGCCTTTAAGCAATCAAAATTACTTAAAGTAGTTAAACTACCTCTTTAGTTAAGTTAACTAAAAATCAACCAAATTTTTAGTTAAGGGGGAAAAGTAATAAAATCACAATAAGGGTTTTTAATAAATAATAACTAGTAAGTGGGACCCCTTGTGACTCCCTTTAGTTCTTTAACAAACATAACACAATTAGTTAATCAATAAAACACATCCCTCCTTGTGGCTCCCATTATCACTCTCTTAATTTGACAATTTATATCAATGATAATTTAAATTATTTCCAAAAATATATTATCCATATATCCAAAAATAGTGTGCTATCCAAAAATTTAGAAGTCAACTGTTCTCAATAATCAATAAATAAAAACACTTAAAACCCATATTTGCCACTCTCGGAGGCAATATTTCCCTTCTTGTTGCTGTCACCCTTTGATCTCTCTGAATTTACCTTACGCTGTGTGGCGACTTTAGGCCTAATATCACTAATAACATGAGAGAAATCATCTCTCAAGTGTATGTGGGAGGACATGTATTTGGTAGAATCATTTGAGGGTGAGGAGGGGGAAGCATCGGCTTTTCCTTTGTCATGAGCATGGCGTGGATCATTTTTTAACCTTTTTCTTACATGGGATACTATACTCGTGAGTGGGAAGGGGCAGCTTGGAGAATTTGATTAATAGGTGGAGGAGTAGGTAGAGATAAGTTAGGCCAACCATGATGTTGGGAGACTGTCGGGTGGACAATCTCTTTTCATCCATCGTTTTCAGGGACTTCAGGTTGTACTGAGACATGAGGAGGTACTAGGATACCAGGGACTTGTGGGGCTTGGAAGGGAAGCATTTCTAGCCTAGGTTGGACCACTCCTTGTCCAATCCAGTTAAAAAATCCATCTTGAAATAACTGTCCCAACTCTTGTGAGTCTGCATCAAAATGTATAGAAAACCTTGGCCTTCTAGGACCCCTGTTCTAACTTCCTCTTCCTCTATTACCCCGACCATGGCTACCTCCACTAAAAAATCTCATTTCTGTATGCATTATTGATTAGAAAATAGTTTCTTCAACAACCATACATGACATCTCTTTTAAATATGAAACAAATTTTGGCTCAGCAACACATAAGACTCATGCAATCCAATCCATACAAATTGTTTAATACTTGTCAATGAGCAGTGGGTGAATAAGGGTTCTGGGAGAGGTGATGGATTTTATTGATCAAAACAGTGTTAAAATAAGGGGGATATATCATGATTACTACTCAACAAATTATCAACAATAAAAAATCAACTATATCGTAAATCATCAACAATCAACAATCAACAATTCATCCCTGTGTGATCCTTTAACTGTCATGATACAAAATTTATCTTAACTATAATTTAATTTTAAGACCAGGGAGTGGATAGTGAATATGGGAAGGTGAAGGGACTTGTAATGTGCGAAAAGTGAAAGAATTGTAGGGAAAATAATGAATATTGTTCGTAAAACCAATTAAGTAATCCATAGAAACAACTATGTATTCAATACAAGGATACCAATACCAATTAAAAATTTATGTGTGTCAAAATTTTTCACTGTCCCACATTCAATTTCTTCAAACTTCTCAATTAACACAGTTTATAATCATAATCATAATCACTATGCCTTTCAACAGTCTAGTTAAGAGAATAGTTGTTTGTTTGTTTGGTTCCCTTCATTTAAACAAAATCAAAAGAAACACACAGTTATACTGCTCCATCTCTATCCATCATATATCACTACATAATATCAACCATTGTCCATAATTTGAATTTTTTTCCATATAAAACATATACACAGGTCGTTTATCCAGATTGAATCGACTTTTTAAAACTTGCCTGATTTCATGCATTTTATTATATCAACCAATAAAACTTGCAATGAAACCATAATACAAAACCTCAAGTTTCATCACTGGTGGTGCAATTAAATAAAACATGCACGATGCCTCCATAATACATACACTGTAAACAATGAAATCACAGTAATCACTTTACCTAACTTGTAATGATCCTGATTGGGGATAATAACACATATAAATCACCAATTCACAATTGACACCAAGATGTAAGAACACAACGATCCAACGTGGTGCAAACCTATCGGTCCTTGGGACCAAGATCCGCTCACAGGATTGTTCTTTAACCCCTTCGAGCCAGATCGGCTCTTTCGGATTCCCTGCTGGAATCTCCTTTCAAATCGATCCATAGG
>JASDQU010242227.1:35976-60290 GCA_032191745.1 Picea mariana
ATCATCTATGACCTCGCAACTTGCTGCAAAATCATTTCCATGTTAGGGAGAGGAAAGTGATCTATTATACTAGACCGATTTAATTGGCTAAAATCAATGCATAATCTGATCTAACCAGTTTCTTTCCGAACAAGAACCAAATTTGAAACCCATTCATAATATTTGACCGAAAATATGATTCCATATTTTAAGAGTTTTTTACAACTCCTTTCGAATAGTTGCTTCCAGTGCAGGGTTGATAGGTATTTGTTTTTTCCTAACTAGTTTTATTCCTTCCTTGATGGGAATGGCATGTTGTATAAGATCGGGATCAAAAACACGAATATCCTCATAAGACCAAGAAAAAACATCTTTAAATGCGCCAAGAAACTTGGCAAATTTAATTTTCTCTTCATCAGAACATTGGACACCAAATCTAACATTTTGTGGAGACTTGAGCATCCCAATGTTCAAGAGGATGGTTTCACCCACCTTCATTTCCGAATCCTCTTCTTTATGTTTCTCTTTATTTCCTACATCACTTGATGAAAATGAACTCTCTAGAGGATTCAAGCCCTTAGGAATCTTGTTATCTTCTATGGATATAATTTACTTGGGCTTATAAGGTTCATTTTGAATGAAAGAAAAGATGCTCTCATCACTAGGGAAGACCTGCCATGATTCTATATTTTCAAGGATATGTTGACGATTAGAGATTGAAAAGTACAATCAGGTCTGTGTGGCAAAATTTTTTGATTTGGAGAGGTTGCAAAAATAGCTAACCGATTAGCCATTGAGTTTAATTCCCTCTCAACATGAGTAATGTTGAAAGATAATAGGTTCGAGATAAGTGCCCAAATAGTTTGGGTGTATCGTTTCATAAACTTGTTGCTCGGAGAGTATATCTTAAGTACAAGGTTCACAACAAGCTTGGAATCCCCAAAAACTGTAAGGTGACCACATCCTAGATTATAGGTGTTTTCAATGCCTAATAATAAAGCTTCGAATTCAGTGACATTGTTTGTGCAAGAAAACTCCAACCTATAATAAAAGTTATGGATTTTCCCCACATGAGAGTACAAGATAATGCCAACTCTGTTACCTACATTAGAGAATGAACCATCAAAGTTCATGTGCCACATACCGTCGTCTAAGTCGATTTGTTCCAAGGGAATGTTATCCTCCTCGGAAAATATGGAATACACCCCTAGGTCCTCTTCGACATAATTCACATTAGGTTGTGGGACACTTTCTATGTAAGGTGAAATCCTTCCCTCTCTAAGGACTATGATGTTTTTAACATTCTAAGGAATGAATAAGTGTGTCCTGTCGAGTGAGAGGTATCCACCCGTCAAATATTTCCAATCTCTTCCTAAGATGATTGATTAATTTCTTATTGGCATATCAATTACCTTAATAGTAAGGTTTTTCCTTATTTCAGGGTGTGCACACAAAACTAAGGTCACATATTTGATCTCACCTATGGTCGTTTGTTGTAGACTATTATAAGAGAGCATGCTTCGGTCATTTTCATTCATACAAGACAAGCCTAGCTCTTCTATAATAATCTTCGACATTACACTTGGGCCCGAACCGCCGTCAATGAGGCAACAATGGGTGATCTTATCCATACTTTTTACAGATATATAAAAAGAAATATTTTTTACAGGGTATCTAAATTTATCTATGCCTACTTTATTTATAGACGAATCCTCTTCATTTAACTCTTCAGAGAGGTTGGCTACAACGAAATCGTTTCCTTCCATGAATTGTTTTAGATGCCTCTATTGTTTAGAGATGAAAACCATGTCCAGAAGGGTTGCATCTTCTTTGATGTTGGCCAACTGATTTAGGATATTGTATTTGGAAGAGGGGAGAGGGGAGGTAGTTACTTGACCACCAGGAAGCTTGGTAACTTGAATAATATCAGCTGGTGAGGATGAGCTCAGGCTAGAAGAATTGTGGGGAGGATCATAATTTCACTTGGGAGCGTAGGATTTGTTTCTAGTATTGATGATCATGACATATTCTAGATCTACAAAATCTAGGACAACGATAGTAGTTTCCGGTATTTTACCAAAGATATTATCTCTGACACTCTTCTTTACCTCACATGTGGTTTCCTCATGGTGTTCCTTGCAAAATTTACACCAACTCCGAGGCATGATAGCTTTAGGATGAAAATGATTTTCAATTGGATTTATAAAGGGGGGTGCAAAAGAGGATGAAGCTCTAGGGGTGAGATGGGAGACATTTCTCTTTCACTCATATTCTATCATATGATTATTCATGTCTTACACAAGCTGTAAGAGTGAGGATATGTTTGTCATCTTAACTAATTCTCCCTAAAGAATATCGATTCTTTCAAGTTGTTCTTCATACTCTAAACAAGTATGCAGAGCATAACCGAGGTTATTAATGGATTTTTCCTCAAGCCTATGTCGATAGGGAGAAGGTAATGCATTATAAAAATGCATGAAAGTGACTTTGTTTTGAGGTCGAATGAGTTCAGGTATTTGATTATATAACTTGGTGAAACACAAGTTGAAGAAATTGATGGTTTCACCATCCTTATAAGCGATGTTATTGTACCCCTGTAACTTCTCAGTTGGGATTTTAGATTTCCCATAGGTGGATTTGAGCCAATAGGCTAATTCCTCCCAAGTAGACAAAATATTAGGAGGAAGGTCAAAGAAATCGACCATAGCCTTTCCTTCCAGGGAATTGAAAAATAAGTGCATGAAAGTATCGTTTTCACTGTCTCCTATGTCGTGACAGGCATTAGAAATTCCACCAGGTGTTCATTTGTAGTGACAATGTTATTCCCTGAAAACCTAGGAATATGCTCTTTGAATTTAGGAAGTGGATGAGTAGTAGGTTCTAGGTTAAGAGGAGAGAAAACATGTCATGGTATGGTTGTAGCATCTTCTTCAAATTGAAAAATCTCATACTTTTTAATGACTTTGGTGGGGTTTGTGGTAGATTGGATAGGGACATGGTGACTATATAAGATACCAATCATTGACGAAGCTGAAGAATGAGAGGAGGAAGAACTTTCAATGCCACTAGAACCACCACTAGATGCCATCTTGTGGATGATAGGTAGGGGAGAGAAAGATGAACTTGATGAATCAGACAAGGTTCTTCTTAGAGCACTTTGTTGGGTCGATAACACAACATTCCTTCTTCCTATATCAACATTAGGATTAATTTCAGGTGATAAACCTCTTCTTCTCCTAGAAACATGAGGGTCTAAGCACATGAAAAGAAGGTCAAAGTTGAAGGAAAAAGAAGGTTATTGTTGATTTCTAGACTATCTACGTTTATATTCCCAACGTGCTTGGGCACTTATATCTCTTTCAATTGCTTCCCATGAATGATTAAGCTTAGCTTGAGTATTAGCAGTGTCTAAAATGGTGTTAAACAAATTCAAAGCAATGTTGGTCTGATCTTTAAGACCGCACACAATATTGGGATGCCTTGCAACAGGTGCAGTCATTAAGAAATGAAATAGTCAAATAAACAATATTAGAAAAATAGATGTATTCCATGATAATCAAGCATAAAAATCAACCAGAGAGATATTGAAGATATCCCCAGTATGGTCACCAAATAAATGTTGATGAAAAGATATGAAATGATCTTACTCAAGCATTTTCAGATATTACTTGGATAAAGCAAGATAGACGGGAATATCATCCTATGTTTATAGCCATCAAAATTTGTTTCATAATTCACAAGTACTGATTGCAAGTGCTTAGGCTGATTTTTTTTATAAATGAAAGTTTGTTGGAAAATTCATTATTTATGTAATTTTTGAATATAACAGATGTTGAAATAAATATAGAGACATAAGTAAAAACACAAAGTCAATAATCAAAATAGATGAGACAAAAAGATATCATTTATTCCATTCCAATTTATCAAAATAATCGTTCTCTTTACAAAATTCCCTGAGGAAGTTTGGACCAAAGTCTAACTTAGATGTCCCCAATGAAAACCATACAAAAGGACTTCTGATAGAAAGTAAAAAATTGAACTTCAAAAACTGGATCATCTTTCCACAGATTGCTTCCCACTCAACTCTGCACAATAGATTTTATCAGTCATGTAATTCACAAATAGACAAGTCTACATAGACTATCAAAGACAGATCAACACCTATAAAAAATAAGCGTCTGAATAATGTAATTCATCCCTGAATCTTGTTGTCTACAATAGGACCCTGCTATCATAAAAGAGAATTAGTCTTTCAATGAATTAAAGAATGAATGAAAACTGAATTATTTCAATAAAAATCAAAGAGCGGACCTTAGTATGCTTCTCCTTCTATTCTCCCCATGTTCCTCCTTTTCTCTTTTCCTTTAAGCAATAAGAATTATTTGAAGTAGTTAAACTACCTCTTTAGTTAAGTTAACTAAAACTCAACCAACTTTTTAGTTAAGGGGGAAAAGTAATAAAATCATAATAAAGGTTTTTAATAAATAATAACTAGTAGGTGAAATCCCTTGTGACTCCCTTTAGTTCTTTAAAAAACATAACACAATTAGTTAATCAATCAAACACATCCCTTCTTGTGGCTCCCATTATCACTCTCATAATTTGACAATTTATATCAATGATAATTGAAATTATTTCCAATAATATATTATCCATATATCCAAAAATAATGTGTTGTCCAAAAATTCAGAAGTCAACTGTTCTCAACAATCAATAAATAAAAACACTTAAAACCCATATTTTCCACTCTGGGAGGCAATCTTTACCTTGTTTTTGTTGTCACCCTCTAATCTCTCTCAATTTTCGTTAGGTTGTGTTGAGGCTTTAGGCCTAATCTTACTAATAACATGAGATAAATCATCTCCCAAATGCATGTGGGAGGGCATGGATTTGGCAGAGTCATTTGAGGGTGAGGAGGGGGAAGCAATGGATTTTCCTTTGTCATGAGCATGGTGGGCCTTGGTTTTTAACTGTTTTCTTGCATGGGAAGACTGTATTGGTGAGTGGGCAGGGGCAACTTGGAAAATTTGGTTAACAGGTGGAGGCTTAGGTAAAGACAAGTTAGGCTAGCCATGATGTTGGGAGACTGTCGAGTGGAAAATATCTTGTCATCTGTCCTTTTCAGGGACTTCAGGTTGTAGTGAGACATGAGGGGGCACTGAGATACCAGGGAGATGTGTGGCTTGGAAGGGAGGCCTTTCTAGCCTAAGTTGGACCACTCCTTGTCCAATTCAATTAAAAAATCCATCTTGAAATAGCTGGCCCAACTCTTGCGAGTCTGAATCAATATGTATAGAAAACCTTGGCCTTCTAGGGCCCCTGTTCCAATTTTCTCTTCCTTTGTTACCCCATCCATTGCTACCTCTATTGAAAAACATCATTCATGTATGCATTGTTGATTATAAAATAGTTTCTTCAATAACCATGCATGCTATCTCTTTTAAATATGAAACAAATTTTGGCTCAACAACACATCAAACTCATGCAATCCAATCCATACAAATTGTTTAATACTTGTCAATGAGTAGGGGGTGAATAAGGGTTCTGAGATATGTGAGGGATTGTATTGAGCAAAAAAATGTTAAAATGAGGGGGGATAGATCATGATGGTCGCTCAAGAAATCATCAAGAATCAATTGTATTGTAAATCAAAAGAATATATCACTATAATTCATCCTTGTGCGATCCTTTAACTGTCATCACACATAATTTATCTTAACTATAATTTAGTTTTAAGAACAGGGAGTGGATAGTGAATATGGGAAGGTGAAGGGACTTGTAATGTGCAAAAAGTGAAAGAATGGTAGGGAAAAAAATGAATATTGTTCGTAAAACCAATTAAGTAATCCATAAAAACAACTTTGTAATCAATACAAGGATACCAATACCAATTAACAATTTTTGTGTGTCAAAACTGTTCATTGTCCCGCATTCAATTTCTTCAAACTTCTCAATTAACATAGTCTATAATCATACTCAGAATAACTATTCCTTTCAACAATCCAGCTAAGAGAATAGTTTTTTTATTTTATTTCTTTTCCCTTCATTTAAACAAAATTAAAAGAAACACACAGTCATATTTTT
The DNA here is from genome assembly GCA_032191745.1 of Picea mariana. NCBI lineage: Eukaryota > Viridiplantae > Streptophyta > Pinopsida > Pinales > Pinaceae > Picea > Picea mariana. The sequence goes on from JASDQU010242227.1 coordinate 42,040, forward strand.
CCATTGCTATCCATCATATATCACTACATAATATCAACCAATGTCCATAATTCTCAATTTTCCCAAATAAAAAGTATACACAGGTCCTTTTTCCAGATTGAACAAACTTTTTAAAACTTCCTTGATTTCATGCCTTATATTATATCAACCAATAAAACTTTCAATGCAACCATAATACAAAACCTCAAGCTTCATCACTGGTGGTGCAATTAAATAAAACGTGCACGATGACTCCATAATACATACACAGTAAACAACGAAATCATAGTCATCACTTTCCCTAACTTGCAATGATCTCGATCAGGGATAATAACACACATGAATCACCAATTCACAATTGACACCAAGCTATAAGAGCAAAACGATCCAACGCATAACGAAAAAGAATAACCCTCTGACTGTACATTATCACTGATTCCAAATCAACTAATTTAATAAAAAAATGAGCTAGGTTTTCGACACAACTATCATAATGAAAAGGAGATAGCCCCTTGACTGTATATCGTTTCTCATCTCCGATCCCAACTTTCCAAATAACTCAATCAGCGAATTCAATATAAGTACTCAAAGCAATTGTCATAACCACTTAACCAATCTATGATAGTCAACAAGATGCTTGACAAGAGTGTGAACAATTGGGGTTATCAAAATCGGGCTCTGAATAGAAGAAGTAGTCAAGAATTCGCTTGGTCATCAAAACATAGAGAGACTAGAGGTCGAACATATCAACAATAGGTAGAGACCCTTCGATACAAGCATGGTAGAACCACAAGGCTTCTTAAAACTCTCGGTCTATGTAATGGTGCAATAGTTCAATGCCAGGTAGGGTAGGTCAACAATGCAGAGGAGCAACAAATGCCGACTAGACAGTAAAAAGTACCTAGAAAACACAAAGGCCTAACCCTCGTGCAATTCAAAGACTGAATTAATGGATAACAATGCCGTGGGAATGCTAGCCCGAGGCATAACTTATATCACCAAACCACCATAAAATATACATCTTGGCATAATCTACATCCTATAACCAACTTCTAAGGTACGTTGATGCTTATACCACAAAAATAATCCTACGACCAGGTGGATAACCTATGACCATGGCTCTGGAAAATAGACAGTGACCAAAAGGTAGTTGGAAAACATATACAACAACCCCATAGAAACTCGAATACAACAGGACATGGTTACGATAACTTTGAGGGAGCGGCTAGCAAGGCTAAACAGAGTGAAAACCTCCAACAAAATACCCATAACTACATAAAACAATAGAGAGCCATTACGGTTTTCACCACACAAAACAGTTAACGAATGCATAACTTCAACCAACCAATTCTTTCATTTGCAAAACAAATAACCACAAAGTAATTTCCAGAGAGAAGACCCATGCGTTTACACAGTTGTCAATCTCAGGAAAAAACAAACCAACACATTACTGATCCATCGTTTGTTCATATAGAGAGCAAAATTTATGGATGGGCCAAAAGAACTATACCTGTAACCAATAACTTTAAAAAGGGCGAGCTGGACGAGAAATTTCTTCCAGTCTTGAATTTCGGAGCTTAACCACTAGCAAAACCAAATGAAACAATAACCATGTTGGGGTGACGACCCGATGGGAGAAGTATGGAGTAACATGCATTTAATGCACGTCGCTTCCATCTTCTTCTACATTCAATTTCAAAGTACATGACAACCAACAATCACAAATACATTAACTATGCCATTAATTCCAAACCATTGAAACTTGCGACCATATTGTTTGCCAAATGCGCCACCCAAAATCCATATTAACCATTGTTAAAAACATACCATACCATATATCAAATGCGCCCAGCATAACTCAAATACAATTCGCATAGCCACTAACCATTGCTAGTTACGGTTAACACTAACTTGTTCCATTTAAATTGCACATGACTTCTAACATAGTATAGTATATGCCCCTTCTTTTGGAATTTTTTATAAGTCTCTTTCCATTTCTTTTGTTTGATGTTGTTACTAACATATGTCTTGTGCAGGTGTAGCCAGACAATAATCATGGCGACATAATCAAATGAAAAAATTGTAATATAGATGCCAATCATAACATAAAATTAAGCTTCGAATAAGAGAACATCCATAAAATGCATCATCGACCTGTTGTTAAGCAAAAAAGACGAAGCCAAGAATGTATCATCAACCATATAAGATGCTGTAAGAAGCATCGAAAGTAGCATAAAATGTGTGACATAATGATCTCTAAGCCTTCAGTCTATAAGGGGATCCCACCTACTAGTATTATATCTTATTAGCATAGTTTAAATAATAGACTTTAGCAATTCCTCGTTGCGATTTTTATCATCAAAACTCACCTTATCCAATCTGCAATAACATTTTGAGATTGAGACAGATGCTTCGGACTACATTGTTGGTTTCGTTCTCACTCAACATGGCTATCATAGTGAGACACTCTCAGATGTCATCTGTAATTACCCCACCTATGACAAAGAGATGCATTCCATGGTACAAGTCTATCGTCAATGGAAACATTACATTCTAGGGAAGGAGATAGTCATCCATACAAATCACAAGCCTCTACATTTCATGCAGGTACAAGGTAAATTACAAAACGACCTCCATTAAAAATTCTCCACATACTTGCAACAATTTCACCTCAACATTAAATATAAGAAAGGGAACACCAATCATGTCACTAATTGCCTCAGTCGACCTTCAGTTGCATCACTAGCCACTGTGCTCGACTCTTGTGGGCATGAGACCTCCGGGTGGCCCCAACTATATGATAGCGATCATGACTTTGTTACACCCTACCAAATGTTGGGAACATGCATGGTTGTTGCCGACTTTCATTTTTAGGATGGATTGTTATTCAATCTGAGTCATCTTTGTGTTCCTTCAAGAAAGTGTGTGAAGTTGATTTGGGAAGTCCATTGTAGTCGTGTGGCAAGACACTTTGGCATGAAGAAAATAGTGGCATTACTACAAAAGTATTTCTATTAACTGAAGCTTCGATGGGATGTTAGTATGTATATCATATCGTACACTGCTTGCTCCATCACCAAGCCAACCATTAAGAAACAAGGAATGTACAGCCCTCTTCCTAATCCCAATAGACCTTGAGAATCTATATCGGTGGAATACATGTTAGGTCTCTGGTCAACCAAGCATGGTAATGACTGTGTATTTGTGGTTGTTGATCAATTCTTTAAGATGACCATTCTCACAACCTGCAAGAGTATCTTAGTCGAGGCCACTTCCAAACTCTCCTTATTGTTTTACTGTATTGTCTGAATTTTACTTTTGAGGACAAGCGCAGGTGGGTTGGTAATGGACGAATACGTGATTGGGGTCATACCCAGAAATCAAAACAATGGTCGCCATCACGATGGTTTGTACACAATTCTTCTTCTCCTCCGTACAGAATTGATTTGGACTAGCACCAGCAACATACTAGCCAGTCTTAATGAGCTCCGTTTCAATATCCATCTGTATATGCATTACCGACTGTATATGCGCAAAATTCAAATAATAAATATCTATGCAGCTGAAATGTGTAGACATATTACTTCAGACTTATCGCTTACCATTTTTTTAAACTAATACGCGTCACTCAAACCCTCCGTGCAACGCCACACAATTCCACAGTATCAAAGTCAATTATAAAGACTCATATAATGAAGCTCTGCCTAACGCTATACAACTTTCCATTTGAAACAGTTTGCTTGCCAGTCAACATTTTCTATTATATCAGAAGATATGATGCCTAATTCGAAGACCGAGGCCTGCACACATGTAAGGCGTTGTCTTACGCGTTTATGACGAAAATACGACATATCTCAAGTACGTCATGCATCTCTCGTCCCTGCCATTAATCATAAGAAATTAAAGCAGTGGCAGAGTCCAGTCGGTTTGCACTTTGAACATTAATCATAAGAAATTAAAGCAGTGGCAGAGTCCAGTCGGTTTGCACTTTGAACATTAATCAATGGCAGATTCCAGATTTCCACTTTGGACTTAGATTATAAGTAATATGTTTTCTCTATTATAGGAGGGTGGGGTTGAAGAATAATAGAGAAAATTGAAGGGTGAGGGTGGGGAATAATAGAAAAAATATATTATCCCCACTCTATTATATGAGGTTGGGACTTGGGAAATAATAGAGAAAACTTAAGGGTGGTGGTGGGGGTGAATAACAGAAAAAACATATTACCATCCACCATTACAGCCCACCCTAGGGGTGGGCGGTAATATGTTTTCTCTATTATTCGTCCCCACACCCACCCTTAAGTTTTTTCTAATATTACCCCCCAGCCTTATATATGTTTTCTCTATTAATTCTCCCACCCCCAACCTCAGCCTCATAAACTTAAGGGTTGGAGTAGGGCGTAATATTAGATTTCCTCACCCCACCCACCATCACCCTTATTATATGAGAGTGGGGGTGAGAGGTAATATTAGAGAAAACATAGGGTGGACGGTAATATTAGAGAAAACATAGGGTATATTTTCTCTAATATTACACCCCACCCTCACTCTTAAGTTTTCACTATTATTCCCCCCACTACCACCCTCATATATGTATAGCGTATTTTTTCTAATATTACCCCCCACCCTTAAGTTCCCAGCCCCACCCTCATCCTCACCCTCATATATGTTTTCTCTATTATTCTCCCCTAACCCCTTCCCTCATATATGATGGTGGGCGTAGGGGGGATAATATAAAAAACTTAAAGGTGTGGGTGAGGGGTAATATTAGAGAAAGCATATTATGTTTTCTCTAATATTATTCCCCACCCTCACCCTCATATGAGGGTGGGTGTAGGGGGAATAATAGAGAAAAATTAAGGGTGGGGGTGAGGGGCAATATTAGAGAAAGAATAATATGTTTTTTCTAATAGAACCCCTCACCCCCACCCTCATAATATGTTTTCTCTAATATTACCCTCCACCCCCACCTCCACCTCCACTCTCACCCTCATATAATGGTGAAGGTAATATTAGAGAAAACATATTATATATATATTTTCTCTAATATTACCCCCCTATATGAGGGTGAGGGTGGTGATACGGGAAATAATAAAGAAAACTTAAGGGTGAGGGTGGGAGGTAATATTAGAGAAAATATATTATATGTTTTATCTAGTATTATCCCTCACCGTCATATAATGGTGGAGGGTAATATTAGAGAAAACACATGATATATTTTTCTCTAATATTACCCCCTACCCCCACCTATATATGAGGGTGAAGGTGGGAATAGGGGGAATAATAGAGAAAAATTAAGGGTGGGGATGGGGGGTAATATTAGAGAAAACATATTAAGGGTGGAGATGGGGGTTAATATAAGAGAAAACATGGTGAGGGTGGATGTGCGAGGTAATAATAGAGAAAACTTAAGGATGGAGATGGGGGTTAATATAAGAGAAAACATGTTGAGGGTGGGGGTGTGAGGTAATAATAGAGAAAACTTAAGAGTGGGGATGGCGGGTAATATTAGAGAAAACATATTATATGTTTTCTCTAATATTACCCCCATCCCCATAATTAAGTTTTCTATATTATCCATCCCACCCTCACCCTCACCCTCACCCTCATATAACTATATGAGGGTGAGGGTGGGAAGTAATATTAGAGAAAATATATAATACGTTTTCTCTAGTATTACCCCTACCATTATATGAGGGTGAGGGTGTGGGTTGGTGGTAATATTAGAAAAAACATATAATATGTTTTTTCTAATATTACCCCTCACCCTCATATAATGGTGGGCATTAATATTAGAAAAAACATATTGTATATTTTCTCTAATATTACACCCACCCCCACCCTCATCTAATGAGGGTTGGGATGGGGTGTTGGATAATATTAGAGAAAACATATGAGAAGAGTTATATTATATATAAATTTATTATATGATTTTAAAATATATATAATAAGTTATTTTATTAAAATGCAATATTAATTTATGTTATTGTTATTATATTAAAAAAAATTAAAGTTTTACAGTACGGTAAAATTGATTTGTTTTAAAAAATTAGCGTTTTAAAAATATAAAAATAATGTCAATTTATAAAGGTCAATATATCATGTATGTAAGGCCTCGTCAACTAATGCTTGATACATTTCTATCAAACAACATTTCATCAAGAACATCATTATATCAACATCACCACAGTTTAAGGAAAACAACATATTGGTGATAGAATTAATGTTTGTACTAGGGTATACATAGCTATATCAATGTTATGGAGTGCATTTTACTATGCAATCATAATCCCACATTCTCATAGTTTTCTATTTTAAAATGACACTGTCTCAATAATACAAAAGAGTATTGCATGTGTTCTCGAGTTCAAGGTCCGCAATGGTGATGATTAATGGTCATAGTGAATGCAAAATTCTAAAAAAATGTACTATGGATTAACAAGTATTCTCCTCTACCTCTTTATTGTTCGATGTCCATAATCCACTTTATCACACTAAGAAAAGAACGTGTATATGCAGTGTTTTATATAGTTTCTCTTGCATTACAAGGCTTAACATACCCCTCAACTCATACATATCGACCTACCATATGCATTCTCCCATCAATCTAGGACCCATCAAAATTGGGATTTTAACCAAAAGTCTCTAAAAATATAGGATTTGACCAAGATACGAAAAACTATCTAGTGGAAGGAATATAATGAATTTGCATTTGGGAGAAACAAATATAGGGTCATAAGAATGCATGCATTTTTTCTTCTATGATTTATTTTCCCCCACCAATTGAGGAGTGTGATGTTCACAATAGTAAATTTATGACTTAAAAGCCACCCTAAGTTTGCTTGGTTTCTCATTTAGGAAATAGAAGAGAATTCATGATTAGGGTAACTTGGACTCCTTAATCTTTCTTGGTTGCTCGTTTGGGAAATAGAAGAGAAAGCATGATTAGGGTAACTTGGACTCCTTTGAGTTAATTGGATGATGAAAAATAATTAGTGTTGTTAGAATATCTATTAATCCCCAATGAGTTCATCAATTAAACTAAAACAAGGAGAAAATAGAAAAAAAAAGGGTAATCCATAATTTTGTATAATCCCCATCCATTGATTATACGAATTTTGTCAAGTCACCATAAGAGAAGTAAAATTAAAAAGGGGTATTAAAAAGATCACAAAATGGATATTGAGGATATGTAGTGAAAATATACGATGTTTTAAATGGAAAGGTGTATTGGGAGGGTGTTCAACAAAATTATTTTGACATATTTTTTGATATCAAGTAAAAATAGAGGTATTTTTTAATATCCCATGAGTACATATACTATGTCATAGGTTCACTCAATGAACCTCCCATGTCATGATTGCAACCAAGTTTCTTCTGAAATATTGGTACGAGTAACTTTTAGAGGGAAAATATAGGAGGGTTTTGGAATGAGGATTGACATAAAAATACATATGATGAGAATAACATATATTGGGTGGTGAGATTACAAGGAAAACACCCTTTTATGGAACTTGTCCCTTTTATGGTTTCAACAAAGGTTTCTCACAAAGGTGGGTTGATGAAGAATTTAGTGGATGCTTTTTTTCCATTGCACTTCAACCATATAGCCCACTAGTATGCGTACTTATATATGAATCCAGTGCATAACCCTACCACAAGCATTGAGGTAAATTAAAATATTTTATAAACAAATTGACCATGTTTTCAAAAAAACTTGTCGATGCACCACTTATATTCAATTGCACTAGTATGTAATCATGCCCCTCACATTAAAGTAAGTGAGAATATTTTATAAAAAATATCGACCATTTGTTCAAAAACTTATTATCGATGAGTCAAATAGATTAAACAATATCGATGCGCAACTATACTACATGCACTATGATAAGTATCAATTAAGTTTTTAAAATTTTGATGATGCACGCAATACATTTAACAACATTAGTGCATAAACCTACCACACACAACAAGTTAGGTTAAAATACTATAAAAATATTAATCCTTTTTTGAAAATATGTTCGATGCATCCAATAGTCATAACAACACCAATGCTTAACTCTAACACATGCACTAAGTAAGATTATTATTTTTTGAAATCAACCATTTTTCAAAAATCATTTTGGTGCATTCTATATACACTCGTGCATAACACTACCACATGTACAAATGTATATTTTCTAAAAAAAAAAGTATATATATATATACAGTGTGTCTGATACATATAAATGCATGAATGCATTGGTATATTAGGTGCATTATGGTAAGGTAAACTATCATTTTATGTTTCACATCTATAGAAGCAATGGTGTTTACTATCCCCATATGACTCCATTGTGTAATGTGATTGGAATGCCACATTTCTCAATTGTTTCACTTTCATAGTGGATTTGTGTTTGTTTTTGAATTTTGCATATGGTACCAATTTTTTTTATGTATGCAATAACCATGCTTCCTTGGTAGTGAAGACTCAGAGTAAATATATTCTTATCCTTTACTTTACATCATTTTCTCAATTTAAAATTAAAAAAAAAAAATATTTTTTCTTTTAATTTTTTTCCATTGGTGCATCCTTAGTATTAAACTCACACTACTTTTTGGTTCTTTTTACAATCCATGGTGTTCCATGTCATTGTAATTACATTGGAGTGTTAATTTCAATGCATAGAAACTTTCTACACTTTTTTGGTGCACTAATAAATGTATGGATGCACTGAGACTCTATGGTGCACTAATAAATGTATGGATGCACGGAGGCTAATTCTGCAGACAAGTTTAGGTGCACCAACAATATTCGATAACTAGACCAAGAATTCCTGATGTGCACATAGACGCATACACACAATGTGCCGATTTCGGTGGTAGTGACACTAGAGCACTATGCATCCAAGCATTCTAAGTGCACCGGAAAAATCTAAGAATGCAATGTGTGAATGTCTTGCATTATCTAATGTTCTAATGAATAGATAGAGGTAGTTGTAGTAGTTCCTTCTTATGATCCAACACACTATTCACCCTTAGCAACAACCCCAAGGGATGGAAATGCTATCTGATAATTGTAGTGCATCATAGTAATCGATGTGCCAAAAAATATTATGGCATGAAAATATCAATGCGTCATAATAAAACTAATGCATTGATAGGGAAATCACATAGATAGCGTGGAATATTTTTAAAAATTATTAGTGTGTCAAGCTTTTAGTAAGACTACCATTATTAGTGTGGTACTATAAATATGGCACACTAGATGTTCTATGGACTCTGAAAATTGTAGCACATCTTTTATGGTGTGTTTAGTTAAAATGGGCACACCAATTCATTTAACACATTTTTTATCCAATAAAATTTAAGTCCAATATTTAAGAAATATTACAAATTTTAATTAGTATAGATTGTTTATTTTATAGATATATTTTCCTTATGATATTTGTATGTGGATTAGGGATAACCATAATAGAAACAATTCACTATGTATAAATTCATGCATATAGGGGAGGCTCGAGAGAGGGAGAGAGATATGTTTCCCCATCTTATTATGCCTTAGACTCATCTCCTTATGAAGGATATTGGCCTCATAAATTTTTATGAGGAGGATAACTCCATATTGAATTTTCATAACATTTAAGAGGCTACAATTGTGAGTATGTAGCAAAGACTATTTTGAGGATCTATATTGCACTGGAAGACTACCAAGAAGATTAACAATCTGCTATGGTTGAAGTTGAAGGTAAGATTGCTAACCAATCTATTTCCAATTTAATTGATCTTGGATCTAGTCACAGTTATGTTGCTCTTGAAATTGTTGAAACTTGTGCTCTCAAGAAGCTCAAACATATTAAGACATGGTTAGTCTAGCTAGCCACTAGAAACGAGAGAAAGGTTAGTGAAATGGTGGAGATATTCCCATTAGAGATGAATAGAATCTTTACATAGATGAATCTAAATTTTTTTTCTCTTAGTTCTTATGATGGCCTCATTCAAATGGACTAGTTGAAAGCACATCAAGTTAAACTTGATTTCTATAGCAATAATTTTTATTTCCATGATCAAGATGGAAACTAAAGGACAATAATGAACACACCAAAGGAAATTTCAATAAGGAAGATTTTGTCTTTACAACTAGAGAAATGTCTTAGGAAAGGATGTTAGTTGTATGCATACCATATATTGGATTCAATAGAGAGTGAATGTCCCATTCTTGAAGACTATCTTGTCTTGCTAAATTTTAGTGATGTATTCCCTCATGAAGTGTCACGATTTAATCCAAAAAGGGATATTTATTTTTCAATTGATCGTATTCCTGGAGTTGCACCATTGTCCAAGATTACTTCTATAATGAGATCCCCAAAATTATTGTAACTTAAAATGCAATTACACGAGTTGTTAGAAAATAAAAACATTTACAGTCCAAGTGTATCTCCATGAGGAGAAATTTTCTTATTTATGAAAAAGAAAGATGGAACGCTTAGTTTGTGTATTAATTACTGGTAGTTGAAAAGAGTTATAGTGCAAAACAAATATTCATTTCGTCAAATGGATGACATTTTTGACCAAATGAGAGGAGTAAAGGAATTAAAAAAAAATGATTTGAGGTTTGGTTATTATCAAGTAAGAATTAAGAAGGAGGACATTCATCAAACGAACTTTAGAACAATGTATGTCCACTATGAGTTTGTGGTGGTGCAATTTGTGTTAGGATATTTAGACACTTGGGAGTTAGTAAGATCTACTTGGTCTATTGTGTCGTTAGGTAAAAGTGTGTTTTCTAGTGTGTTTCTTTAGTATGCATTTGTAGTTAGGAAATCCGACGGTCACAATATGTTCCCGACATAGAGTGATCCGACGGTTCATACTCTCCTCAATCTTAACGACCATTGATTCGTGGCTTAACACCCGATTGGTCCATGATATCTATTTAAAGAGCATGGAGGGTCATTTCCCGATGATCGATTGTGAGAAACTCTCTTGTAAAAACTCTCTGTAATATTTTTCTTTGCATTAATAAACTGCTCCAAGTGGTCGCATTGGTTGGGGCCGTGGATGTTTCCCCGTTGGGGTTTTACCACGTGAAAAAGTTGGTGTGTTGATCTTTGATCTGGTTATGTGAGTGGTTACTGAAGATGTTCGTCCTCTTTTGGAATACCTATGTGTCAAACATGGTATCAGAGCCTGTTTGAAGACCCACTCCTGTTGTAGATCGAGATCGTGAAGTCGAGTTTCCTTATCTCCACTTTCTTTCATTTCGATACATTTCTAGGCTAAGAGGACTATTGCATTGTGTTCGGAGTACTTGTTTTAGTTAGGAACATTTTTCATTTCACTCGAAAAGGTTTCTGTTTGCCCAAGATACAACCATTACAGTCAGATCCGGAGCTATAAAGCTTGAATATGCATTTTTAAATTTTTTTTGCAGAATAGTATTTTGGTTTTGTTTTATTTATTTTCGGGTTACTACTCTTTTAAATCTATGTATTTTCTTTGCCTCGCGCCCTGTGCGATCTCGGCAAATTATAAACAGATAGGAAAAAATGCATCTTTTGGGTAAGCTAACCGAGATGTAACCCTTGTTGTCATCGAGAAGAAAAGAGTTTTTTTTTAGCACGTTCTCTAAGGCCATCTTCCACAACAACAACAACAACACCCCCAATCCTCCTTCTGAACATTACAATATGTTTTGTTAGATCATTTGGTTAAAACATGCCTTATTAAGTAAGAGATCTTGAGTTCAAGTCTCTCTTTTGTTACCTTTTTTTGGAAAAGTTCATGCTAAAATTGTAAAGTGTATTTCACTTCAAGTACAAAAGTGAATCAATATAAGTAGCTTAAATATATTATTTTAGAGCTATTTATATTGCATGCATCTTTTCTGTTATAAAGTAACTTCATTGTAAAAGTGATCCCCACCTCTCTTTATAAAAGTGGGTCACTTCATAAAGCAACTTACACAATCATGTGGTCATTTGGTTACCGATTGTGCCTTTTTAAAAAAAGGGCATAACTCTAACTTGGGAAGTCCATTTTTAGTGCCTACTTTTCGAGCTCTTTCCATCTAGAGCATCAATTTTAGTTTTTAAATCCACATTATCTGCATATTTAATATGGATTCTACAAGTACTGTATTGCTTACCAACAACAACTACTTCCAATGGAAATGCAATATGGAAGATTTATTAAGAAGTAAACGCTTGTATTGGATTACCTTGGGAAAGGGAAAAGCACCCACTGATGCTAATAAGAAAGCCAAGTGGGATAATAGGAATGACGAAGATCGAGGACTAATCAAAATTTTCATCTCTCTTGATTTAAGGTACCACCTTCAAGATATGGATGACCCCAAAGAAGTTTGGGACACGATTGAATCTGTGTTTGGTAAACTCAATATTATTCGAGCACAACAGTTAGAAAATCAAATACTGACCTTGAGTCCAAATGATTTTTCTTGCCTTGTAGACTATCTATCTAGGTTTAAAACACTCAGAATTTTATGTGAAGAATATAAGATAAAGATGGAGGAAGAGCGTTGCATCTATCTTATTCTTTATAATCTAAGTAGTGCATATTCATGCAGGTACAAGGTAAATTACAAAACGACCTCCATTAAAAATTGTCCACATACTTGCAACAATTTCACCTCAACATTAAATATAAGAAAGGGAGCACCAATCACGCCACTAATTGCCTCAGTCGACCTTCAGTTGCATCACTACCCACGGTGCTCGACACTTGTGGGCATGAGACCTCCGGGTGGCCCCAACTATATGATAGCGATCATGACTTCGTTACACCCTACCAAATGTTGGGACCATGCATGGTTGTTGTCGACTTTCATTTTTAGGATGGATTGTTATTCAATCTGACTCATCTTTGTGTTCCTTCAAGCGAGTGTGTGAAGTTGATTTGGGAAGTCCATTGTAGTTAGGTGGCAAGACACTTTGGCATGAAGAAAATAGTGGCATTACTACAAAAGTATTTCTATTAGTTGAAGCTTCGACAGGATGTTAGTATGTATATCATATCGTACACTTCTTGCTCCATCACCAAGCCAACCCTTAAGAAACAAGGAATGTACAGCCCTCTTCCTAATCTCAATAGACCTTGAGAATCTATATCGATGGAATACATGTTAGGTCTCCCGTCAACCAAGCATGGTAATGACTGTGTATTTATGGTTGTTGATCAATTCTTTAAGATGGCCATTCTCACAACTTGCAAGAGTATCTTAGTCGAGGCCACTTCCAAACTCTCCTTATTGTTTTACTGTATTGTCTGAATTTTACTTTTGAGGACAAACGCAGGTGGGTTGGTAATGGACAAATACGTGATTGGGGTCATACCCAGAAATCAAAACAATGGTCGCCATCACGATGGTTTGTACACAATTCTTCTTCTCCTCTGTACAGAATTGATGTGGACTAGCACCAGCAACATACTAGCCAGTCTTAATGAGCTCCGTTTCAATATCCATCTGTATATGCATTACCGACTGTATATGCCCAAAATTCAAATAATAAATATCTATGCAGCTGAAATGTGTAGACATATTACTTCAGACCTATCGCTTACCATGTTTTTCACTCTAATCTTACCAACCAACTAATGAACTGTTTTCGAATGAAAACAAACAGTGCGCTTTTCTCAATACATGCGCGCGATCTCAGCATCCATTTTTTTAAACTAATACGCGTCACTCAAACCCTCCGTGCAACGCCACACAATTCCACAGTATCAAAGTCAATTATAAAGACTCATACAATGAAGCTCTGCCTAACGCTATACAATTTTCCATTTGAAACAGTTTGCTTGCCTGTCAACATTTTCTATTATATCAGAAGATATGATACCTAATGCGAAGACCGAGGCCTGCACATATGTAAGGCGTTGTCTTACGCGTTTATGACGAAAACACGACATATCTCCAAGCACGTCATAGATCTCTTGTCGCGAGCCATTAATCATAAGAAATTAAGTCGTTGTCTTACGCGTTTATGACGAAAACACGACATATCTCTAAGTACGTCATGCATCTCTCGTCCCCAGCCATTAATCATAAGAAATTAAAGCAGTGGCAGAGTCCAGTCGGTTTGCACTTTGAACATTAATCATAAGAAATTAAAGCAATGGCAGATTCCAGATTTTCACTTTGGACTTAGTCTATAAGTAATATGTTTTCTCCATTATATGAGGGTGGGGTTGGAGAATAATAGAGAAAATTGAAGGGTGAGGGTGGGGAATAATAAAAAAAAATATATTATTCCCACTCTATTATATGAGGTTGGGACTTGGGAAATAATAGAGAAAACTTAAGGGTGGTGGTGGGGGCGAATAACAGAGAAAACATATTACCATCCACCATTACAGCCCACCCAGGGGTCGGCAGTAATATGTTTTCTCTATTATTCATCCCCATGCCCACTCTTAAGTTTTCTCTAATATTACCCCCCACCCTTATATATGTTTGTTCTATTGTTCTTCCATGTTTTCTCTGTTAATTCCCCTACCTCCAACCTCAGCCTCATAAACTTAAGGGTTGGAGTAGGGTGTAATATTAGATTTCTCCACCCCACCCACCGCCACCCTCATTATATGAGACTGGGGCTGAGAAGTAATATTAGAGAAAACATAGAGTGTGAGGTAATATTAGAGAAAACATAGGGTATGTTTTCTCTAATATTACCCCCCACCCTCACTCTTAAGTTTTCTCTATTATTCCCCGCACTACCACCCTCATATATGTATAGCGTATTTTCTCTAATATTACCCCCCACCCTTAAGTTCCCAGCCCCACCCTCATCCTCACCCTCATATATGTTTTCTCTATTATTCTCCCCTAACCCCCACCCTCATCTATGATGGTGGGCGTAGGGGGGATAATATAAAAAACGTAAGGGTGTGGGTGAAGGGTAATATTAGAAAAAGCATATTATGTTTTCTCTAATATTATTTCCCATCCTCACCCTCACCCTCATATGAGGGTGGGGGTAGGGGGAATAATAGAAAAAACTTAAGGGTGGGGGTGAAGGGTAATATTAGAGAAAGAATAATATGTTTTCTCTAATAGTACCCCTCACCCCCACCCTCATAATATGTTTTCTCTAATATTACCCTCCACCCCCACCTCCACTCTCACCCTCATATAATGGTGAAGGTAATATTAGAGAAAACATATTATATATTTTTTCTTTAATATTACCCCCCTATATGAGGGTGAGGGTGGGGATATGGGAAATAATAGAGAAAACTTAAGGGTGAGGGTGGGAGGCAATATTAGAGAAAATATATTATATGTTTTATCTAGTATTACCCCTCACCCTCATATAATGGTGGGGGGTAATATTAAGGAAAACACATGATATATTTTTCTCTAATATTACCCCCTACCCTCACCTATATATGAGGGTGAAGGTGGGAATAGGGGGAATAATAGAGAAAAATTAAGGGTGGGGATGAGGGGTCATATTAAAGAAAACATATTAAGGGTGGAGATGGGGGTTAATATAAGAGAAAACATGGTGAGGGTGGATGTGCGAGGTAATAATAGAGAAAACTTAAGGATGGGGATGGGGGTTAATATAAGAGAACACATGTTGAGGGTAGGGGTGCGAGTTAATAATAGAGAAAACTTAAGAGTGGGGATGGCAGGTAATATTAGTGAAAACATATTATATGTTTTCTCTAATATTACCCCCATCCCCATAATTAAGTTTTCTATATTATCCATCGCAGCCCACCCTCAGTTATATGAGGGTGAGGATGGGAAGTAATATTAGAGAAAATATATAATATGTTTTCTCTAGTATTACCCCTACCATTATATGAGGATGAGGGTGAGGGTGTGGGTTGGTGGTAATATTAGAGAAAACATATAATATGTTTTTTCTAATATTACCCCTCATTCTCATATAATGGTGGGCGCTAATATTAGATAAAACATATTGTATGTTTTTTTAATATTACACCCACCCCCACCCTCATCTAATGAGGGTGGAGATAGGGTGCTGGATAATATTAGAGAGAACATATGATGAGAGTTATATTATATATAAGTTTATTATATGATTTTAAAATATATATAATAAGTTATTTTGTTAAAGTGCAATATTAATTTATGTTATTGTTATTATATTAAAAAAAATTAAAGTTTTACAGTACTGTAAAATTGATTTGTTTTAAAAAAATAGCATTTTAAAAATATAAAAATAATGTCAATTTATGAAGGTCAGTATATCATGTATGTAAGGCCTCGTCAACTAATGCTTGATACATTTCTATCAAACAACATTTCATCAGGAACATCATTATATCAACATCACCACAGTTTAAGGAAAGCAACATATTGGTGATAGAATTAATGTTTGTACTAGGGTATACATAGATATATCAATGTTATGGAGTGTATTTTACTATGCAATCATAATCCCACATTCCCATAGTTTTCTATTTTAAAATGACATTGTCTCAATAATACAAAAGAGTATTGCATGTGTTCTCGAGTTCAAGGTCCGCAATGGTGATGATTAATGGTCATAGTGAATGAAAAATTCTAAAAAGTGTGCTATGGATTAACAGGGATTCTCCTCTACCTCTTTATTGTTCGATGTCCATAATCCACTTTATCACACTAAGAAGAGATCGTGTATATGCAGTGTTTTATATGGTTTCTCATGCATTACAAGGCTTAACATACCCCTCAACTCTTACATATAGACCTACCATATGTATTTTCCCATCAATATGAGACCCATCAAAATTGAGATTTTAACCAAAAGTCTCAGTAAAAATACACGATTTGACCAAGATACAAAAAACTATCCAGTGGAAGGACTATAATGAATTTGCATTTGGGAGAATCAAATATAGGGTCATAAGAATGCATGCATTTTTTCTTCTATAATTTATTTTCCCCCACCCATTGAGGAGTGTGATGTTCACAATAGTAAAATTATGACTTGAAATCCACCCTAAGTTTGCTTGGTTGCTCGTTTAGGAAATAGAAGAGAATTAATGATTAGGGTAACTTGGACTCCTTAATCTTTCTTAGTTGATCATTTGGGAAATAGAAGAGAAAGAATGATTAAGGAAACTTGGACTTCTTTGAGTTAATTGGATGATGCAAAATAATTAGTGTTGTTAGAATATCTATTAATCCTTAATGAGTTCATTAATTAAACTAAAACAAGGAGAAAATAGAAAAAAAAGGGTAATCCATAATTTTGTATAATCCCCATCCATTGATTATACAAATTTTTTCAAGTCACCATAAGAGAAGTAAAATTAAAAAGGAGTATTAAAAGTATCAGAAAATGGATATTGAGAATATGTAGTGAAAATATATGATGTTTTAAATAGAAAGGTGTATTGGGAGGGGGTTCAACAAAATTATTTTGACATATTTTTTGATATCAAGTAAAAATAGAGGTATTTTTTAATATCCCATGAGTACATATACTATGTCATAGGTTCACTCAATGAACCTCCCATGTCATGATTGCAACCAAGTTTCTTCTGAAATATTGGTACGAGTAACTTTCAGAGGGAAAATATAGCAGGGTTGTGGAATGAGGATTGATATAAAATTACTTATGATGAGAATAACATATATCGGGTGGTGAGATTACAAGGAAAACACCAATTGATACATGTTTTTATGGAACTTCTCCCTTTTATGGTTTCAACAAAGGTTTCTCACAAAGGTGGGTTGATGAAGAATTTAGTGGATGTTTTTTTTCCATTGCACTTCAACCATATAGCCCACTAGTATGCTTACTTATATATGAATCCAATGCATAACCCTACCACAAGCATTGAGGTAAATTAAAATATTTTATAAACAATATTGACCATGTTTTCAAAAAAATTTGTCGATGCACCACTTATATTCAATTGCACTAGTATGCAATCATGCCCCTCACATTAAAGTAAGTGAAAATAATTTATAAAAAATATCGACCATTTGTTCAAAAAATTATCAATGACTCAAATAGATTAAACAATATCGATGCGTAACTATACTACATGCACTATGATAAGTCTCAATTAAGTTTTTAAAATCTTGATGATGCACACAATACATTTAACAACATTAGTACATAAACTTACCACACACAACAAGTTAGGTTAAAATACTATAAAAATATTGACCGTCTTTTGAAAATATGTTCAATGAACCCAATAGTCATAACAACACCAATGCTTAACTCTAACACATGCACTAAGTAAGATTTTTTTTTTTTTTTTAAATCAACCATTTTTCAAAAATAATTTTGGTGCAT
>JASDQU010242228.1:0-10865 GCA_032191745.1 Picea mariana
ACACCACCATAGAAAGAGAAGGGTTGTCCATGGTCTATGCTTTGTATAAATTCCACTACCACCTCTTGGGAGGACACTTTAAATTTTATACAAATCACTTGGCCTTGAAGTATTTGTTCAATAATTCTATATTAGAAGGGAGAATTTGCATATGAATGTTGTGGTTTCAAGAATTTTCTTTTAAATTTATTGTCAAATCTAGTAAGCACAATGTGGGTCCTAACCACTTATCCTATATTGATTTGGGAGAGTCAAGGGATTCCATGGATGATTAATGTCTAGATGTTTATTTTTTTGGATTAAGACCATCCCTTCTTATCTTGAGTATATTGCACTATTTTTAACCACAATTTTAGCCATTGTTGAGTACTCCATCGTTAGAGAGACATCTAGTTGTTCGAGTTATGGACTATAAATTTATTTATTTGAAGATATTTACACAAGCTAGGGAGTGAAGGGATACTTTGACATTGTGTTATGGACCAAGGACATTTTGATATAATTTAGGAATGTCATCATGGAGTTGTAGGAGAACATTATGGAGGTGTTGAGAGGTGGGACGATTCCTCCTGTAACCACGATGCCACGTATGCTACCCTTACGCTGGTGGTATTTTCTTATAGCATTAAGATTATGGAAATCTTAATTGGCAGATTAGGGTTTACCTTCAACTTAGCTGAAAACCATCAATACTTTTGTGATCCGTTGCGATCAGGTCACGAGAAATCTCTTGATCTTGTACCTACTTCAGCAATCATTAATCTCATGTGATTTCATGCTCTTATAATCTCGTGGAAGTCGATGATATTTTAACTATTTTTAGCTTGTGATATAAATGCACATAAATGATCACACGTGTGTCTTATTATCAGTTCATGAGACCTTCTAGAAAGTGCGATATAGTTGAGGTTCTACAAAATCGAACTGATTTTCCCTTGACACCCATGACCTCGTTACCCAGGAATTATTTGCAGGTTGAATTTCACCAAACCGTCTATGCAGGAGAGTCAAATTTAGTTTTTCTCATTTTTTTCGAAATGGAATGGGTTAACTCAGGAGCAATTTTCTCTTCCAGTTATTTTTCTGGTATGTTTTCTAACCATACAATTTTAAATTTTCAGTCAATCTAAAAGTTTGATCAATTTTCTGAGCATCTGAGTTGGTTTAAAATGGGGCAAAACCCTTAAAATAAGGTTCTGAAATCCATGAAACTTTAATCCATGCCAAACTCAAACTACCCATAAAAATCTAACTGAATTCAAACCCTTTTATATCCTTGACCATGAGTCATACTTCCAAGGTCACAATTTCCATAAACCCCTTTTTAAGTACCCTTATCTACAGGTCACGGGAGTCTTAATGGACGGTTGGCATATGAGCTGAAGTAAAAACCACAACCCAAAAAATCAATTCTATATCGGTTGCTATGATGGAAGCTTCACTCCAACACCCAAGTTCGTTGGAGACACCACCTTTGCAAACGATGGAGTATATTCCTCGTCCAGCCTCGATGTCTTTCTAGAACCCACATGTGGCTTTCTTGAGCTCCTCGTAGATAAAAACATGTAGCCCCACGTTGTATCTTGAGCAGACTGTTTGGCCCTTTGATCCTTAAAAAAATTTCATTGTTAATATGGTCTACACCTCAAAAGTATGTACAAATGAAAGAAAACAAAACTCTAGTACTTGATTCATCGCAAAACAGAATACACCAAAGGGAGTGGAAGCCAATACTAATATCATTAGAGAATAGGAAACCAATTATTTAAGTAGTTTAATAAGTATAGTCATTTAAAATAATAATTAAATTTGTCCACAAGGTAAAGAAGA
The DNA here is from genome assembly GCA_032191745.1 of Picea mariana. Lineage (NCBI taxonomy): Eukaryota > Viridiplantae > Streptophyta > Pinopsida > Pinales > Pinaceae > Picea > Picea mariana. The sequence continues at coordinate 1,831 of JASDQU010242228.1, forward strand.
ATAATTTTTTTAACAAAAATAAGAGCTTTATAAAAAATCGATGCTTTGTTTTCCAAAATTCAAATGGGGGATCCTTTACTTTTGTCAAAAATAAAGTGGGGGTTGTTGAGGGCTCAACAAATGGCAACACACTGGGTGAAGCATTTGTCTATGTTATTAATGTAATGGGGTTTAAGTTTATTAAAAAATTGATGATAAGTTTCACAAGATTCTTAAACATTTTATAAGATCATAAGGGTCCAACATAAGATGAATTTACTAATAAACATCGGAAATTTTGATTACTTAATATCTACTCTATCATTAAACAATAAATCCATAATAGGGAAAATTTAATTTTTTATTATCCTCGTACTATTAAATAGAAAAATGTATGATTCTGGGGTTTTATGATAAGCATACATCTACATAAGTATAAAATCTACCTCCTTTTTCGGACATTGCTTCACTGCCCGTGAGCATCCATAACCTCGACGAAGATGTCTCGGTACCATACAAGCATGGCCTCGCTGCCAATGAGCGTCCATAGCCCCGATGGATTTACTTGTAATTCCCACACTTTGCAGTTCTTTCAACTTCCTTATATTTATTAATTTCACCCTCTAGATTTGATTTGTAAAAAATTGCATATGCAATTGGGTGAAGGAAGCAAGGTGGTATGAGAAATAAATTTATTTAAAAGAATAGTTGTCATATTTTTAAAAGTTTGACCCCAGAAGTTTCCCTTAATCTATCAATGTAGAAGATTTATTTATTTTGGTGGGATGAGGGGAGGGATTCAAGGAAAATATAGGTATAGACTTGTCCCTCTACTTAAAGAAAACCATCACAATTTTAAAATATGTCTTTGTGTTCCTCCATAATCACTAATCAATGTCAAATATTTGAAACATGATGTAGATGTTTTCAAATAAAGAAACTCCATTTGTAATGATAACAAAGTAAAGATCGCATTTGTAGAGCTTCAAAAGATTTCTACTTATTGAAACTCAAAAGCAAGATAACTCAAATTTAAAGAATCAAATTGAAAATGAAAACAATGTACAAACTATTTAAACAAATGCAATGTAAAATCAAACAATCAAAAGAAAAGAAAATAAGATAAAATGTGAATGAAAATTATGCCCGAAGCATACTGACACGTCAAAGAAGATTTAAAAGTGTACAAACAAGAATATGATATGTTCAATTAATCAGACCTTTTATTGAGATACAAAGAAAAAATAGCAAATTGAAAAAAAAAAAAAAATGTGAATAAGATAAATGAAACCTAAGCCAAGCTCACAATTTTGACCTCAATTTTATTAAAACCTCATCAAATCAAGTTATATCAATTTTGTTTCATTTTTTTCTCTTGAATAATTCGTGTTTCACAATTTTTGCAAAAGACAATTTGCACTGAACATTTCAAAACCCAATCCTCGTAGTTGTCAGTTGATAGCTAGAAGTGTAAGCAAGACTGGAAAATAAATATTTGTAAAGGTAATTATGAACAAGATGACTAATAACCAAGAGAGATGAAATATAGGGAGAATCCTCCCTGAAAGTATCATGATGGTGGTTCATCTTCAAATCAACATATTTATAATATCGATGTATCCATCTAAGTAATTATGTACCTCCAATCACTTGATTATCGCAATAATAAATGGAAACAAAGTATCCCTCTATGAAAGATAGGAAGAATTAAAACATCTCAACATGTGTGGGACAATTCCTTTAAATTAACAGAGAACCACTGAAGAAATTTTATGGGAAGAAAACATATATGATGTGAGTTAGGAAATAAGGTATTTAGAAATTTATCTTGAATGCACGCCTCATCATCATAGATGTCATTTATTTGTGAATATTGAATAAGATAATGAAGATCAACCATAAACATTGATCGAAAACTAAAATATGTCATTACATTGTATTGGATGTTTTAACTTACCAAGAATTTGAGAAGGACCATGATACTCGAATTATGTGTCATTAAAATGATCAACCCATACATGTAAAGTATCAAAAAAACTAATTGTCAGGAAATGAGACACACTTCCACACTAATCCTAGCAAAAGAGAAGAAGAATTTAATCAAGAACGTAGATGGCATAGCAATCACACAGTACACAGAGATTTTACCCCGGAAACCCAAACTGGGAAAACCAGCATTCCTTGAGCATTCTTTTCTCTTGTTGTCGTATTCAATCTAAATAAAATGTTACATGTCCAACCTTGCTCCACACCTAAGACACATTGACATCATACCCTCTTGCTTATGCAAGAACAACCCTTTAGCCAATCTGGATTACATCTGCATCACCAAAAACCTACACCTAAAGATTTCTCTAGATATTGGTTATCTTACGATTCATTGATTATCCTTTACGACCTTACAACATGTCTCTTTATAGGCTTTACAACAGAAAAAACCCTAAATACATCGCAAAAAAAATGGTTATAGATCCATGTAGATCATTGGCTACAAATCTCATGAATCTCAGGATTCTGTTACAATCGACTCCCAAGTCAGATTACCAGTCAAATACCAGTCGGTCTTCATTTGGTCTTCATTCGGTCATCGCATGCCCGCATGTCAACCTCTTGTTGGTTGACCTCTTCAACTTGTTGTCGATGCCTTTACCATGTTGAATTGCCTTGACCTTCGACTTCGACTTTACCTCATTGACTAACCTTGAATTTTGACTTGTTGTCGATCTACCTCAACCTTCGACTTGTTGTTGATCCACCTCGACTTCGACTGTTAGTTGATCCACCTTGACTAGACTTTCACAGCAAAGAATATAACAACCCAACATTCTCCCACATGTTGTCTTCTTTGTTGAAACCAAGAGATTCCTGAAATTTCATTCACAGACCCAAGGTAGCAATGTACATTGCCTCTATGCACCAAGAGAACTTCACAGCAGTCACAGACTTGGTCAACGAGTCTGCTATGTTTTCCAACGTGTCTACTTTCTCCAGTAGCACCTTGTTAATTTCCACCATGTCTTTCAAGAAATGGTATTGTACATCAATGTGCTTAGTCTTTGAATCATAAGCAGGGTTCTTTTCCAAAAATATTGCGCTTTGACTGTCGCAACTTATCTTCATAGCTCTCTACTCAAACCCGATTCATGAACAAAGACTTTGCAGCCATAGTGCTTCTTTGCTTCCATGAGTGGCTTCCATGTATTCAACTTTTTTTGTAGACAAGGCTACGACCATTTGTCACTTACTCATCTAGATTATTACTCCACCGAACATATTGAAGACATATCTGATGGTTGACCTCCGTAGATCCAGATATCCACCCCAGTCGACGTCGACAAAGCCATGTACATTTAATTTACCATTGTCACCTCCAGGTCTTCCTTGGTAGCATACAGCATAGTCCTTCGTGCCACACAAATACCTGAATACTCTCTTGACAATTGTCTTGTGCTCCTTCCTCGGTGTCAACTTGTACATGCTCAACACTCCCACTGCACCGAAAATGTCTGGTCAATTGCAAACCATCGGATACATTAGACTATCAACAACACTTGCATAGGGAACACATACCATGTCCTCTATTTCTTCATGTGTCTTTGGACATTGTTCAGTTGTTATCCTTTCTCCCACAGGAATTGGCACCTTTACCGATTTGCAATCCTGTATGTTGAAACGTTTCAAAATTGTTTCAATATACTTCATCTGATTCAACCAAATATTTATAGCGGCTAGATCTCTCTTAATCTCCATTCCCAGAATGAAGTTAGTTGCACCGATATCCTTCATGTCGAACTTGGAGGATAGCTTCTTCTTCACCTCCTTTATTGCATCCATGTTGTTTCCAATCAAAAACATGTCATCAACATACAAAGCTACATATATGAAACGCCCACCTTCTTCCTTGGAATATATGTAGTGATCAGTTTTGTTTATCACAAATCCAAAACTAAGGATGTATGTGTCAAAATTTTGGTACCACATCCTTGGTGATTGCTTTAGACCATAAAGAGATATTTTCAGTTTGCACACCAAATCTTTATTTCTCTTTACTACAAATCCTTCAAGTTGTTTCTTGTAGATTTCCTCTTCCAAGTCCCCATGTAGGAACGTTGTCTTCACATCCATCTATTATATTTCCAAATCAAATGGTGAAGCCAGACACATTAGTACTCTCATGGAATTTAATTCTGCAACAAAGGAAAAAATATCACCGAAGTCGACTCCCTTGACTTCGAAAAATCCTTTCGCTACCAGTTGAGCTTTGAACTTCTTGACTTGTCCTGCAGAATTCATCTTCTTCTTGAATACCCATTTGCTACTGAAGGGATTTCTTCCACTGGGAAACTTGACTAAATCCCATGTCTCATTCATGTTCAGGGATTACATCTCTTCGACCATGGCGTCCTTCCAGGGTTTACCTTTTTCAAGTCGACTGCCTCACCGACCGAATTAGGCTCATCGTCGATGGCAGTTAACACAAATGTGAAATAAAAGTTAGAAGGACTATACCTTTTGACTGGTTTTCTTACTCTTTAAAACCTCCTTACTACCAGAGTCAGTTGTTCCACCTCTTACTCTAATTTAGTCGACTTATCTGAATCATATTCTTCGTTCCTCAGTTCAAACCGCACCATCTCAGGATTATTCTCGATCTGAACACTCTCTTCAAGCTCAGACTTACCTCCGAATTCTTTGAAGACCACATCTCGACTGTACATTTTTCTCCTTGATGCAAGATCCCAAAGCTTATATCCTTTCATTCCTTTTTTGTATCCAATGAAAATACATTTGACTGCCTTCTTGTCCAACTTGCTCCTCTTTTCCTTGGGAACATGCACAAATGCATCATAGCCAAATACTTTGAGATGTGAAATCGAAGGCTTCTTACCAAACCATACCTCATTTGGATTTGTATCTACTAGCGTCGATGAAGGATACATATTCACCAGATATCTTGCAGTGTCGATTTCCTCCGCCCAGAATTATTGTGCGAGCCCAGCACCACGGAGCATGCTCCTTGCCTTGTCCATCAACGTTTTGTTCATTCACTCGATGTAACGTACCCAGCCACCGAAGTTGGTCATGTCACGCAAAATCTCTCTTGTCTTCAGCTTTGATACCATTTTAGTAACGTATCTAACCTCCAACTAGGAAACAATACGTGTGGAATACATGTAACACGAAACTTCTGCTAATTAAAGGAATTATTTGGATGTTATCCTTTTTCCAATAACCTACATCTACAACTTATAACATATTTAGCTACGGTAATAACCATAAACTTATGCATTTGAATCATATTAATAATCAACATGAAATACAACTAAATTGTTCATTACAACAACATATAAGTCATTCTCGTTCACGCAGAGTTCATGCACAGCAATAACACATGTAAGAAACTCAGTACAAGATAAAGCACTTATCTTTAAACATGAATCGTGCAACCAGCTGCTTGGGTCGGACGTTCCACCCAACCATAGACTGGTTGTTCCAAATCTCAATAGCTAGTCACCCCCGAGCTGAGGCTAGCAATCCACAAAAGAGGGTGGTCTCTCACAGTCCACTCATAGCTCATAAAACTCTCAACCCAACTGATATTTTCCTACAGCTATCCCGATTTTTTCACCAGCTCTCTTCCTCTTGACCTATCCAACCCAAGGAATGCACCATTATTTTATCAAGTTTAACCCAAGGGATGTACCATCTGTTTATCAAGGCTAACCCAAGGAATGAGCCATTTGTTTATCAAGGTCTCTCTGGCACGATAATATAGGAATCTCTTAGCTAGGAACTCAAGGGAAACCGCTGCTAGGAAAACTATCAATAAACCAACAACAAACACTTGTTGTTTCGATGCAACTCACGCAGGAGTTCACTCTTTCAGTCTGACAATCGGGCTCTTCAGTTCTCCAGGTCCAATTCACTCCAGTTATGCTCCAGTTGCACTCCAAAAAATTTCCTCTCAGTTGCATCAGCTTTCGGCTCAAATTCGCTCCAGTTGCGCTCTAGAATTCTCCCTCTCGGTTGCATCAACTTTCGGCTCTATTTCTATCTCTCTGATTTCCTTCCCCTGCACTAACTTGACTAACTGCCCCCACTGTCACGTCGCTTCTCCTACGGATTTTGGCTTTCCTTTATTCCCTCACACTCTTCCCCAAGCTTATTGTACTTAACCCCCATGTACCCAATAACTCTGGTATGTGACCATTCACACCGACCCTCTTACATGTATTCAATGATTGGATTTTGGAAACACTCAATCAGAAAAGGGAAGGTTCATATACAAATAGCAATTTAGGAAAATGGTTTAATCATTATACATGGGTTATTCCCCCTTGCACCCCTCTTGGTCGTTATCCTAGACACTCCCCTCTGTTGTGGATTAATTGAGCCCCCATCTCTTTTCCATGTCCCCTTAGCAATTGGCCTCACATTTTATTATTAAAATATTGAAATACAATTCGCATATTACATCGCTTGGTATTAGCCACATATTATATCTACATAAGCATTAATCAAACTGGGGATTATAATGGAGATGTTACATTTCCCCTCCCCTACAATTTTTCGCCATCCTCAGTGCACTCTATGTCGATATACATATATGAAAATTTACATCACGGTACTTAGAAATAAAGTTTCTGCAATTTTTACAATTCCAGTAGTAGCTCCAACCAAAATCTCATGCTCCACTCAACTCGTCGACCCAAGGAATGCAACATTTGTTTATAAGGGATAACCCAAGGGATATACCATCAGTTTATCAAGGTCCCCAGCGCAGTTGGCCAAGACTCTGAGATGTGGTTTCGGAACTCTAGTTGCTCAAAATGGAATCTTGCATTATGTCTTCTTCAAACTGTCAAAACTTTGCAGGTATTCCACCCGCATGTTTTCTTCATGCTCCCATGTAGCATCTTCAGGACCATAGTAGGTCCATTGAACCTTACCATCCCTATGGATTTGTTCCTGAGCACTTTGAATTTCCGGTCCAAGATGCATATTGGTTCCACCCATAAATACCCTTCGTGCTCCACCTAGATCGCATTCCAATCAATGACATGATTAACATCAGGTACGTACTTTTTAAGTAATGATACATGAAATACATTATGCACTATCATGGATGCAAGAAAATATAGCATGTATGCAATTGGCCCTATCTTTTCTAATATTTCAAAAGTACCACAATATCTTGCCGCCAACTTCGAGCAGCTTCCTAATCTTAGCGAACTTCTCTTTGCCTTAACTTTCAAAAACACATGTTCTCCCACTTTAAAATCTTTGAAAACTATGTTCCTATCTACATAACTTTTCTTCCTATCCTGGGCAGCCTTCAAATTCTTCTTAATACTTTCCATCTAATCTTCCATTTCTATTAGCAATTATGGACGAACAATTGCCATGTCTATTTTATTACCCCAATTCACTGGGGTGTTACATTTCCTGCCATACAATTCCTCAAATGGACTCATTTTCAATGAGGCCTGATACCCATTGTTATAGGAAATTCAACTAAATGGATATAATCTTCCCACTTTGATGGTTGATCCATCACATACATTCTAAGTGTGTCCTCGATTATTCTATTAGTCCTTTTTATTTTCCCATCTGACTTTAGATGATACATTGTACTAAGATTTAAATTTTTCCCAAAGCCCTTGAATAAACTCTTCCAAAAATTGGAAGTAAACTTTGGATCTTTTTTTGAAACGATTTCCTTAGGCACTCGATGTAGCCTAGCAACTTCTCTCATATAAATATTCGCAATATTTATTTCCTTGTGTGTAGTCTTTACTGGAATTAAATGTGTTACTTTAGTCAACTTATCCACCACCACCATGATGGAATCATGTTGCTTCACTATTTTGGGAAGCTTAGTAATAAAATCAACCGTGACAATTTCCCAGTTCCATTCTGGAATGGGAAATGGTTGTAGCAAACCTGTTGGATTTCTATGTTTTTTCTTCACTTTTTGGCATTCTATACATCTGGCTATGTAATTAGCCACTTCCTTCCTCATTCCTAGCCAAAAATATTAGCTTCTTACTACTGTAATTGTTTTCTGATATCCTGGGTGTCTGGCATATGGCACATTGTGCATCTCCTTCAACACAACATTTTTCAGCTCACTAGAATTCGGCACATCCACCTTACCTTTGTTGATGAGAATTCCATCTTCTCTCAGCTCATAATAATTAAATTTCTGCTGAAAATATTCTTGTTGTAATGTCTGTTTTATTTTTAAATAATTATGATCTGAATTTGTTGTTGCAATAAATTTGTCTTTCAGATCTTTCATGTACATGCTAATGGTTGCAATATGCACTTCATGAGCTCTCTTGTTGAGTACATCGGCCACTTGATTTTCCTTTCCCTTTATGTGCTTAATTTAGAAGTCATATTCACTCAGAAATTCCAGCCATCTAGTTTTCCTAGCATTTAGTGTTGGTTGGCCAAACAAATTCTTCAGACCACAATGGTTTGTCCTTATCTTGAATTTCTTAGCTGCAAGGTAATGCCTCCACATTTTCAATGAGTGTAAAATCATTGCTAACTCCAAGTCATGTGTAGCGTAATTCCTCTCATGCTCTTTTAATTTTCTGGACTCATAGCATACCACGTGATCCTTTTGTCTAAGGACTCCACCAAGCCCTTCCTTGCATGCATTGGTGCACAAAACAAAATATTCATTTGGATTTGCAATCTTCAATATTGGAGCGCTTGTCAATATTCTTTTCAACTGTTGAAAACTCTCTTCACACTTGGAAGTCCATTCAAACTTCACACCCTTCTTTTGCAAAGAAGTGATTGGACTTGCAATCTTTGAAAAACCTTTTATGAATCTTCGGTAATAACTGACAACATCCATGAATGATCTGACCTTTTTCACATTCATTGGCGTTGGCCATCCTCTAATGGCCTTTATCTTCTCAGGATCCACTTCTATCCATGTTGCTAATATTATATGCCCCAATTAGTGAATTTTCTTTTGATAAAAGATGCACTTACCTAGCTTATCATATAATATGTGCTCTCTTAGAACTTGCAACACC